>SJJU01002641.1:0-48407 GCA_012932125.1 Conopomorpha cramerella | reverse complement strand
GGGGTGGTGACACATGCGTTCTATTCGCCGTCACTACACGACTAACATAAATATTGTTTTAATGTTTTGTGCGTCTATGGTCCAGTTGGTCGGATACTTGACTTGTAACCGAGAGGTCGCGAGTTCGATTCGGCTACTGGACGTGTACCAATGGGACTCTTTTTCAGAGCCTATGTACGCAACGCAACGCTCGTACGGTGAAGGACAACAAGGTGTGTGAACCCTATAACGGCGATGGGCTCACCCCCTATCAGGTTGGGTTAAAATACGAGTGGGCACTTGCTACTCTGCCTACCCCGCTTTGGGATTAAAAGGCGTGAGGTGTATTTTTTTTGTTTATAATTCAGTTCCTAGTACTAGACCTCAAAATCATTGCTCTCGTGTGTCAGATTTAGAAGACATTGGCATTATAATATTGAAACACCATATTCGCATATAATTCAGAAAAAAGTTTTAATAAAAAAACTTTACGCCTGTCCTCTGAAGTAGGCAGAGATAATCGATTTACACCAGCTTCGAGCCTGACATCGACTTAATCAATGTATTAAGAATAATGTACTTAATACAATTTCTTTGGTATTTCTATTTATTTGCAACGTGAAATAACGTTATTGTTGCAATATACCATGCTGATCTAGGATGTAAATAGAATTTCTTTCTCACTGGCATACCGTACGAGCCGACTATGGGTTCTGGAGATTTAGATTTAATCAACTTGTAACTCATACACATACACTAATATGGGCACATATTGAGATTCTTAATTCCTTATTATGCTAAATGTGGCCGAAGGGTCCTTATGATCCTAAGGCTCTGTCCACCCCCTTTTGGGAATTACGGACTTGAGTGTATGTATGTATGTATTACCAAGGTTGTGTACATTATACAGGAGTAAAGCAATAATTAAAAACAAAAATACACTTCACGCCTTTTTAATCCCAAAGAGGTGTAGGTAGAGGCACTTGCTAAAGCAAATGACCACGGTTCACCAAGCGTATTTAACCCAACGTGACAGGGGGTGAGCCTATCGCCGTTATAGGGTTCACACACTTTGTGGTGTGCGGGTTTCATCACGACGTGGTCGTTAAACGTACAAGCGATGCGTTGCTCTGAAAGAGTCGCATTGGTACACGTCCAGTAGCCGGACACGAACCAGCGGCCCCCCGGTTACAATTCATGGATCCGACCAATTGGACCACAGACGCTAAATCAATATTGACAAGTAACTTTTGATACCGGAAGCCACGTAAAAAAATTAAATAAACATTCACTCCTTTCTTCTCAACAACAAGCCCCTTTTATCCGGGAAGACAGAAGTGTTGTATATTCCTGCCTAAACTTTAGCATACTTTTTCCGTGACGTGATTTACATTTGTCAGTGACAACGTCTCCGTGATAATTATCAGTCACGCATAATTGAACATGTAGGTAACTCGTACAATGGCGGCCATATCGAGTGTGGTGATTTTGCCTGAGCTCTAAGTTTGAGTATGTCACACACTTGACGTAGCTCAGTAGTTACATGTAACACTGACAGTTGCGTGACAGTATCGCGCCGTGGGAGACTGTTGTTATCACGCACAGCTACAGACACGTTACGATCAAAATTACTACACAATTACCTACTTTGAGTGTTATTTTTATATCTATACGTTAAATCAAAGACGTTGGCGAAACTCTGTAAATTCACTCAGCCCCATGATATCTCTGTCCTTCTCTTTCTCATATCCAGCAACTTTCCCCAAGGAACTCTATATCAAAATCGCAACAAGAAATGGCAATTAGCTGATGAGTTTGTGTGAAGAGGTGACATCCTTTTCGCCTTTGTTTCTTGGGGACAATATCATGGGCTTAGTCACTTTCTTCAATTTAGTCAGCGTTTTTTATTAAAACCCAAAGCCCCGAGTGATTCTTTCATCAGTGACTCATCAATGCCCAGCCCTTATTTATTTATTTTCTTTATTGGACAAAATACAGAAATATACTAGACATTACAACTGTGGTGAACATATTGTGTATAAAAAATAAGCATATTTCCTTGAAGACCTGTCACTAGGACATAACATTTTATCAGCTTAGGTGTTAACAATTAAGAATACATGAATAGGAATTAGACTGGTGACAAAATTGACCTTAGAATTTACGTAGGTTAATTTTATGATGTTTACATGAGGTAACGAAGGATTATTCAAAATTCATCCCCTAAGAGGGGCAAAATGGGAAGTTGAAGTGTGTTTATGAGAAAAAAGTTAATTTTGAAGTATATGAAAGATTAAAACTTGGTGGTAGTCTTTTTTTTATAGAAAACTAGAAGAAAATTAACACTGAAACTACGCGAATGAAATCGCGCGGCGTCCACTAGCGTACCTACATAGCTACATAGATAGAGATGCTTCGGAATACATTATATAAAATACCGTATTATGTTATGTACAGGTACGTGCCGTTTCACAGATTCAATCTATGTCACGTCTTTACATGATTTATGTATTCTAGCAGCGAGGAATGTTTGATCGATACGGCACGATCTAATATTATTATTGAATACCTTCTAGCTGTGCTCCGAGGCACTACCCGCGGTTTATCCTGTTGCCAATGGAATTTGCCAATGTTCTATTCTAGCACATCGAGTTTTGTTGCACTTACGTAGTTTGTTTAGAAGTAAGAACTCAAACTTATGTATCGTCTGCCAAGTATCTGGTTTACGGTTCGTGAAGTTGAAAATCACATTAATGTCATTAGACATTAAGGACTATTTTTTCGTTAGTGACACATGTCAGGTAGTGTCATCAAGACTGACTGATTTTTATAATGTTAGTAGAATAAAATATAGACATTTGCTAAGTTAGTGTTTCTGCCAAATTGGTATAAAAAGACTATGGTCCTGAACGAATCTCCGTAAAGTTGATCCTATGCATTTGTTCGTAGTGCTCTATCAAAGGCAATCTGTGCCATAATTGTAGTAAATGCAGTCTTCGAACTATATATAACTATAAAACTTGAAGTTCTGACTGATTCATTCATTACTGACGCATCAACGCCCATCCCAAACCCTTGACCCTAGAAAGCTGAAATTTTCCAAAGGGCTTCCCCCTTTCAGCAATTTCAGCAGGGGTACCTTTTATGATGTTTAAATGTGAGATAAGAAAGGATTTTTCAAAATTTTTGGTGAACCGTGGGTATTTGCTTTAGCAAGTGCCTCTGCCTACCCCTCTTTGGGATTAAAGGCGTGAAGTGTATTTATTTATTTATTATTTTTTTATTCCCTAAGTGCGTAAAAAGTGGAGTAGAAATGTACATGAGAAAAACGTTATGGTTCTAAAACTTCGCGGTAGGTATTTTTGAATAAAAATGAATACTGAAACTGTGCGAATTAAACTCCACTAGTTTTGTATGTGGACGCTTCATACTCAGTACTGGTGACACACATTAGACCAACATTTTGGTCTAAGCTTAGTTCCAATGTTTAACTTTTTTAACTAGATGGCGCCATGTCGTCCTGTCTGATGTTAGGCTATCTGTGACAAGAATACTCCAGCCACAAGTTATGACAAGACCTACCAAGCACTGCGATTGGTTAAAACAAGCTAAGTCGCACGTTGTGTGACATAGCAACCAATGACACCGCGTATTTGTTCTATGTCTTGTCTTTGTTGACGCGCGTGCTAGGGCTGCAGTAAAATATTAGCAACGTGTGACAAACTCTCATAATATTAAGTAAAACAACGATTTACTTCCACGACTTGAAAATGTTCTAGCTTTATATAAAATTAATCGGCCATGAACTTCGGTAAACTAGTTCTCGTGAACAGCGTATTATAATTTTATTTTTATGTGCGTGCATACTTTTTAAACTATATTAAGTAAATTAAAACTTCGTGATGTAGAAAAGATATTGCTTGTTTGTCGTGTTTCTTCCAACACACCGGTGAGCTACGCGAGGTAGGCAGAGGCACTTGTGAAGCAAATACCCAAGGTTCACCAATCGTATTTTAATGTTTTCTCTATTTAGACACACTCCAGAGACTTATATCTATATAGGTATTTATAGACCAAGTTGTTCACAAACCTTCAGGAGGTGCGATGCCACAGGCGCACGTGCGTTCAGTACCTGTCAGTGTACGTATTCCGCTGTCAATTCCGAGCTTAGTTGCATGTGTGTTGATCAGATCTCATGTCTCTCTCTCTCTATCATCCTGCATGAATACGAGCGAGACAGATGCCTAGTTCGTGCTCATCTCGCTTGCTTACGTACGTGAATTTGTACTACACGTGTTATGAACTACGTATGCTGTTTAGTGTTTCCGTTAATTTTCATGTTACAGTTGTTGTGTGCGTGATGACGATGCACCACTGGTAGGTATTTCCGTCTCACATGGACTAGTTACTTGCCCATGTAGAAACGTGCCTACTGATTTTACTTGACTTTTGTAAACAAGTTTTTGACCACCATCCTGTGTGAGGTTAAGCAGCGACGTGGTCTACAATGAAGCACTCTTGTTAATTAGGTGAGGTAAATAAATAGGTACATCAGTGACTGGAAAACCGCTCGACTATGAATATACTGCGCAGAAAATACATTGAATGTATTGTGATGTTGCATTTCAATATAATTAGTTGCAGAGTTGCTAGTTTAATGGTGAATAAATCGTTTCAATTTAGAAAGTAATCGAGTAAAACGATGATCTGTGATCTAGAAAACGTACGGTATGTAAAATCACCTTTGACTTAGATAGTTAAGAAATAATAACGGTATCGTTCTTTTGCATAAGTACAATAACTTAAAGTTCTTAAAGGCTTTCAAATATTATCGGTGAAATAACCGGAAGTTTCGTATTGCATTTGGTATAGTTAGTTTCCGCCGCGCCAGGTACCCTGAACCTAAGCTAATTGTGAGTCTTGCGTTTTGTTTTACTACCGCGAACTTTACGGCAGCAGCAATAACCGGGCCCGTTTTCCTTTCCCGCCGATTTATGGCCATTTTTTTTTCTGATGACACAACTCGCTTTCGAATTGGGCCATAAAAGTTATTTGTGTAGCTTGACATTTTTGTTGATCGCGCCCCGTCCGTGTACACACGGCCTATTTGTCTTGACCCCAATGTCAATATTAGCCCTAATGGTGAGATCTCTAGATTGTGTGGTAGTTTGTTTCGTCTGTTGGTAGCAAACACTTTATTTCGTGTTCCGTCAATCTGACATTAAAAAATGGGCCTAGGAGAAGCGATAGGCAGTGAAACAACCAAGTTGAATGTAATTGATGGCGAGAAGAATGATAGAAAGAAAATAGCTCGTGTCGGATTGAAACCCACAAAGTATTTAGAGAAAAAGAATTGATCGTACGTACGATAAAATGGGGTTGTTTAGAAAACGATGGAAATATCTATTTGGGATTCTTGTGTTTGGTCACTTGAGTTCAATTTTCGGATATCTAAATCGATGATTCGATTGAATGTAGCTGAAAATATTCAATACTCATTGAATTATCTAATATGTTGATGGATTGTAAGATCATCGGATCAATTTAAGTGGGGATGTGACAACAAAGAATGTGGAGTGGGACCCCAATGTAAAACGTGGGTAGAAATCTATATATTATAAAAGAAAGTCGTGTTAGTTACTCCATTTATAACTCAAGAACGGTTGAACCGATTTGGTAGGGAGTTTGAAAATTGGTGGGGAAGTAGCTTAGAACCGGGAGACGGACATAGGATACTTTTTACCCCGATCCTGTTGGTCGCGTCGTAGTTTGTATGAAGAACTGAAATTACGCGAATGAAATCGCGGGGCGTCCACTAGTTATTAATAAATACCTCTGTTTAACCTTTAACGGGATAATAGGCGTAAACCAACATCCACAGCCTAAGGTCTCTTTTATGGATACGTTATGCGATGCACGGCGCATTCCATACATTATTGATTTAATGTACTGTCAAAAGCGACGTTTAATGTATGGGCGCCCGACGCATCGCTCAACGCGTCATGTGTTCTAAATGAGACTTAACACAAAAAAAATCACTCTTAACGTCCACCAATGGGTGCTGCTTAATTTCTGTAGCTAATCCATTGCGAGGAGCAAGTCAGGTAAGCTTCAGGGGCGTACACAGAAGAAAGCTGGTAACCAGTGCTATTCAGTAAATCCATAGAAATTCATCCGATGCTGGTCGGCGGCTCGCTAGCTTTCTTTCTGTTTACTCAAGCCCTAAGTCTATACAGTAATTGGACATGACGTTTAAAAACGATAGCAGTAATTTGGCGTGTCGGTATAATTATAATTAATTACCCAATGGATGTGTTCTATGTCCATCAATTGTCTGGCTAAAACAATTTGGTGATATATTTTGTAAATTGGTGCCTATTCATTCTATGACAAAGATAAATAGCCTGAGCAGATTAGCTCACAACATTAGGTGGAAGGTAGTGTCTATCTTTTTTTTTGTGCCGAATTGTGTTTTGTTTACTATTAGAACTGGCGATTATCGACTGTGTTGCTAGAGGGGTAGACAGAGGTATAATATATTCACGTGATAACCTCAAAAAATATTCGGATGTGACTGTTCGCGAATCTATATATATATAAAACAAAGACGGGTTTGTTACAACATTTATAACTCAATAACGATTCAACCGATTAGACAGAAAATTGGTGGGGACGTAGCCTAGAACCAGGAGAATAACATAGGATGCTTTTTATCCCGTTCCTGTAGGACTTAGTGCAGTAGTGGGTGCTATAGTTTGTATGACATACTGAAACTTCGCGAATGAAATCGCGGTGCATCCACTAGTTACTTATATAGAGCCTAGCTGACCCAGAAAACGTTGTTTTTTAATATACACTATTAGCAGTGTTTCTCTGCTATTATACGCATGCATTATACATAATATAAACCTTCCTCAAGCATCATTCTATCTACTAAACCGCATCAAAATCCGTTGCGTAGATTTAAGATCTAAGCATACATAGATACAGACAGCGGCTTTGTTTTATACTATGTATTGATTAATGGACCTTTGATTTGTTCTGCCTACCCCAACACTGATATTAATAGTTACATTGACTCCTCTAATTTATTTTAATCTCAAAAGGATCAAATAAACCGAAACCTTGAATTCTTACCCCATTACCTATGATTATCGTGGAGTAACCCGTAACTATTATAACTAGAATGAAGTTTATAACATAGTTTCCTAGTTACCTTAGAATAATTCGTTGTTCCAATTCAATGTTATGATAGGTACTTACTAAACTTTCAGGTACTCTCTATTTATTTACTATCCTGATGATTCGAAGTATTGTTTTTTACATTAAGTGTACTTTTTAGACTCATGTTTAAAGTGTTATACTACTTTGCCACGGGGAAAGGACACAATTATTGACTTTTGGCGAACAATAAAAGCCCTTAAGTAGTCCTGAAGCTCAGTCAGCAATTAAGCACATATTCCCATGAAAATATAGTGATCTTAAGCCTTTTCTTCGTATGAAGATGGATAAATAATGAGGGTATCCGTGATAGATGGTCTGCTCATCTTCCAATGATTCCTTTCATACCAAGGATTTGCCTTGGGTCTCGACGTTCATTGGAAGGAATTTGTATAATTATTTTTTCTTCTAATCAATACCTACTGTATTGCACTATAATTTTCCTGTAGACAACGCACAAGGGCTAACTTTCGTAGCTTTTCGTTTTATCATCATGACGTTTACAGCTGGACGAATGCCTCCCACAATGATTTCCATGATCATCTCGGAGGAAATGCCAATAATCGCCACGCTTGGCAGGCGGTTTGGCGGTCGCAGTGGTGTTGTGGTTTAATTCATAGAGAGCGCTGGTTATTGTCTGGAGAGTTCACTTGGTCGCCCCCTTACGACTCCCAAGACGGGAATAGTTGGGCTGTGGTGGTGACACTTGTATTCTATTCGCCGTCACCACACGGCTCGTTAAAGCGCAAGTCTGTGGGGGAAATCGAAATGGGGACCCTTGAGACTAAAATGACACATGCCTGCGCATGTTGACCACTAGACCAACGGGCCTGTCAAAATTCATCTTTATTTCGGTTTGCGATATACTGTGTATTCAAGACTTATATCACGTCAGTCTTGTCTGGCCACGTTACACGTACTAATGTGCCATCTTGAGTTAACTAGTAAATTGCGGGTAATTTTGTAACCTTGATGCGGTTAATTGTAACCTTGAAGTGATTCTTTTCAGTGTGTAATTTAACTACTTAGTCGGTAATTAAATTAATCGTGTACAGTCGTGAACACATTATGCAGTGGTTTTTTTTATAAGTGAACAATCTCGCTTCCAGATCTGATTTCAGTGACGATAGTTCTGGACCGTAACGTTTTCAGAAACCTCGATACACTCGCAAAATAATCTTTGACGGTCAAAGTAATTTTGCAATACATTGCCAGTTTCGTTCTAGGTACAATTTAAGAAGTACCTAAAGCGTTCATGTTACTGAGGCTAAAGATCCAATTAGCCATAAGCCAGATGCAACTACTCCGTGACTGAATGACGGAAGCGCTGATCATTCAAATCACGACAACAATAATCGGTGGCCTTAAGGCACAATGAGGTTTCACTGTAACTGTCAGAAAGAAGACATATTGAAGGTCCCAGGTGTTGTTATTTATTATGAAATAAAGGTTGGTAGGAAGTCGGAATCTTTTTATATCCATAAAAAGATTGACGTGATTTTGAATGCTCTGTCTTCGCCGATTTGAGTTATTGGCGTGTCAAAAAGTGGATTAAAAGTATATTTCGCGGTTTATGTGCGCATCAGGTTCACAGCAGCTTCCGAGGGTTCTTTTAGTTGTGCCAGTATCCATAATGATCTCTTCTCTGAAATCTTGTCAGGACACCTAACTCGAGAACTATGGTCGCTGGTTTGATTCTCAAACAAGATGCTCTAGTCGGAAAATGGTACACTTTTGTGGTCTGTATTTGGGTGTTTACCTGTATAATTTATATACAAAAGTATTTAAATTGCCACCTACCGGGGTGGGAGGAGGTGCGCCATAATATGGAATATCCAGGGAAATTAGCATTTCTGTAGCCCATTAGCTTTATTTCTGCTAGCAATTCAAACAAGTATGTTTTCTTCAAAAGAACTAGTCATTGTTCGTACACAGAATAATCCATCACCACGAATTAGCTACACACAGTCCCCAGTAAGCATTATGTTTTACGTAAAGTGATTAAAGTTTTTTGCGCATAGCTTCTAAGCTGGCGAGTTGATTGCAAAAACCTGAATTAGTCGTGTCGGAGTTGGTTAAGCGAGTGTACTGTGGGAAGCATTCTGAAGTCGTATGTTGCCAGGGTAATTTGACATGTGTTTCTTAAGAAAATGTACGAAGAGCTATACTAAAATTGATTTTCTTTAGTTCTTGTTTGTGTTCATCAAAACGTCTTCTTGGAAAGATCTCTGACAATGTTGATTAATGTAAGTTCTTAACATTCTAAGAACGTCGATCTAAGGTTAAGTGCAGGTTTCATTACTCTATATTAAATTAATGACTTTAAAATATATTCTTCCAGCTTTTTTCTTGCTTCTAGATAGAAATGTCCAAATATACCTCTAGTTAAAAGTTGAGATGCTGTTATTTTTTATATTATTTATTGAATACGCCAATACATATTAGGATTAAGGACAAATGATATTTAGCTAATGAAAAAAATATGGCTATTACTCCGCCAAAACCAAGCTAATTGCCTATTTGTTCAATTGCTTATACTAAGTGCTGCTAAAATATCACTGAACTAAATAAATATCATTATAAAACAAATATCCCAACATGTCTTCTCTTCCGTTTCCCGTGTATCGAATAAAATAGTCGTTACATTCAATATTATAAAACAACACCAGCAATTCCAACCCACAGTTAAGAAAATAGGAAACTTGTCGACCTAATATTTCTTGAGCGGATACTTCAAACCCGATCTTCAAGGAAGTTAATTTCCGAAGTAGACGTGAGGGCTGTATCAGCCTTCGCGAGGCATTTGAGTTATAAACGGCCACCTTTAGTTGATCTTGCATTTGATAGTTGAAGCAACAATAGGCCGTATCAACGGTACAAAGCAAACTAAATTCTGTGTCAATGTTGAGAAACCATCGTACTATTACTTGGCAAAGAGACTGTATTATCTGAAGTGGAAGGAGGCGCAGAAGTACAGTTAGAATATTAACGTCTACCGAGAATTTAATAATCTGCAGAAAGTATAACGTACCTTACTTATCACTTTATTTATTCACATACAAAAGTTGCATTATAAGAAAAGTAAGTACACAGAAAAAAGCATATAACAGTAAAAGATATAGTAGTTGAACGTGGCACATGCAAAAGGGCTCTGATCAGGTCAAACCACTGATCGGAGCTCAATGCAAGAAGACCTGAAAATATTATCATTATTTTGTCATTGTATATTGTCGAATTAGTTAGTAGCAGATATTGACATTATAACTCAATATTATTCACCGGGTATATAGGCGCGAATATAATCAAAGACAAACTCGAGCTTACCTTTGTTATATTACTCGACGTTTCGACGCAGTTTCATGCGTCGTGGTCACGAGTGGACAATATTGAGTTACAATGTCTGTGCGCGTTTCATAAAAAAAAAGAAAAAAGATATTGACATTATTTAAATTTACTGAAATTATGTTTTTTTTTCAATGAACAGTCGTTACTTGAACAAAATCTTCGCATAGTCAGAACAAGCTTCAAACCAAATAAGGGCTTCACTAACGGTTATTCAAAAGTTACCAAATTACTGACCAGTCGACTGAAACACTAGTCTGGCACTAACAACGACTAAACAGTAGTCAGCCTCAACATAAGAAATCCTACGTTTATGTTGGTGATCGTATCTTTACTTGGAACCAGGTTTACTAACTATATTTTCCTTAATCGTAAAAAAAAAATTGCCATTATTATGAACATGTCAAAACTACCAGTGGCGTGCACACCATATAAGCAAAAAGAAACTGCCTACCTTAGTATTTTGATTACCCGACCTAGTAATAGAATTATTGCTAGATCATTTTTTGTTGTAGTCTCGACATAGGCTAAAGAAGGCCCTGTGTTGTGTGGGTAAGTACCTACCTATCTAGGTAGGTACCTATATTTCGTCAAAACAAGTTACCTATAAATAGTGATAATATTATTATTAGTATTACTCATTATTGAGTAATACCTTGTTCATAGTGATAAAAAAAAGATGTCAATCCTTGGGGAATATTGCCTACCTTGGTCGTAAAAGCCAGTGCACGCCACTGAAAACTACCATAGTTAGTAACACGATGAGGTTTTACTTGACCCCGAGGACACTTCATAGGTCATATAGCCTCCTCACTTAGAGTAGCCACTGCGACGAAATGTAAATTCCTTGAAAGTAAACAAACCCGTTTATTAGAAACGTCCACACAAACTTTGTTACGTAATTTCGTCGTAAAATCCTTAACTTCTGAGAACTGGCTGATCGATAATGCGACATAGATTCCTAGTAACAAACCAGGATGTGATTCACGTAATATTTATTACCGAACTTACTCCGCCGGTGTTACCGGCAGTTTATTCCGTTCCCGTGGGAAATTCAGGATACAATATAGCCTAGACATTTGTTATCTTGATGTATGTAATATAAATTTTTTTTCAATTTCGATACGTTTATTACGTTCTTGAATAAAATTTATAAATAAAATTTATTCAAGAACGTAATACTTTACAATTTAATTGTAAAGTATCAAAAATGCACTCTGTTAGTACAAAATAATTATAGTCTCATTGAGCTCCGTTCCACACAATTACCACTGTTATTTGTGTGAAAGAATAACAAACATCCATCCTAACTTTTGCATCATCACTATATAGTATAAATCAATGTCGCTTCCCGTAGTCTGTCCCTATGTATGCTTATATCTTTAAAACAACGTAGCGGATTTCGATGCGTTTTTTTTGTAATATATAGAGTAATTCAAGAGGAAGGTATTTATGTTATAATGCATGCAAGTATAGAAAATATGTTTTTTTAACAGATTTCTGTTGCATTGCGAAATTGCCCGGACGAAGCAGGGGCGGTTCGCTTTGCTTGTAATCGTTTGTAATATTAATAGGATGTTGGTATTTGCAATATACAGCCCGTATTCCGTATTAAATAAAAAAAAATTAAAAACAAGTAACGTAATATTCTTCATTCTCGATTATTCGCAAAACAGCTATCATTTCTGCGTAAATTAATTCATATTTCTCGTGAACAGATACCGGCAACAATGTCATATTAATACCCGATAAAAAGTATAGGCTGTATTATCGTTTTCTTCAATATCAAGTTTCATTGTTAATTTATAGTCGAATACAAAAACATATCATCATCAGCCCATACTTGTCCACTGCTGGACATAGGCCACTCCAATTGCACGCCATTGTGATCTGTTTTCGGCTTCAACATATATTATGGTCGAATAGTAACAGGGACAAACACTTGGCGAATATATATTTTATCGCTATTCACATACTAGTAGTTGATTTAAAAAAGGGTCCTCTCCAGCAAAATTTATCACATAAGTTTTTTTTTTATTTATCACACAAAATGTATCACGATAGCATCGCAATGTTAGTGAGATTGATTATGGGTATTTTTACTTTCAACTGAATGTATTCCGAAACTAGTATCCGGACCACAAAAGACTAACTTAGAGGGGTCGAAATAATCTACACTAGATTTTTTTTGCTCGTCTTACAGGCCCCATCCTGTATGTATCTATCTCTGTCGAGCCCCTAATGAGATTACGAGACGAGACCCTCTATCACTTCTGCTGGAAAATCCTTTACTTGAATAGGCACCGAAGTCTTCACAGATGACCTCCTTCGGGTGCACCGAGTTGTGTTTATTCAATTGAAGACCTCAGTGCAGTTTAAGCTACCTTTACCGGTAGTCTTTGCTCTGATCGGATGAAGTATCTCGAGTTGCAAGACACTGCCACCAATTTGAGAAAATGCACAATTCTTGGCTTTTGGCGAAGAATAATGATCCTTCAGTGGTCCTGAAGCTTAGTTACTAATTAAGCACAAATTCCCATGAACATAATGTGATGTTACGCCTTTTCTTCTTATGAGGGCAGTATCGCACTAAGAATTTACTGAGGTAATAAGTTGTAATTTTGTACTATATAGGTTTAGCATACAAAATTACATACATACATACACTTCACGCCTGTAGGCAGAGACTACAGATCTCCATTTGTCACGGTCCTGACATACCTCTTTCGCTTCATCTACATTCATACATCTTTTCATACATGACCTCCGGCTTCGAGTACTTTTCACGCCACCTTCGGCCAGGACATCACCAATCTGGTCTGTATATGTCCTTCTGGGACGACCTCTACTCACCCGGCCCATTACATCACCCATATAAATCTCTTTCGTCAAAATAATATATTTTTATAAATTATAAAAATATATTTTTTTTGGAGATAATATTTTGTATGAGAAGAAAACTTTTTTTTTCATTTCCCCATATTCTCGCCATAGTAAAAGTTGTTCATATTCCAACAACGTTTCTAAGACCATTGCTCGGGGTCCTTTCACACTCTGTATATTTGTTTGGCATTATGTTGTTTTTTTCCCTTTTGAAAAATGTTCAACTGCCATTGACGCAGACATCTACGGAAAGGTTAAAACTCTAACCGTATTGCTTCACCTAACGAGTACTCATTGACCAAATTTTTATCAACGGATATGATTATCATTTCTTTCGTATTTAATGTTGTATGATCAACGGCAATTTTGTGGTCGTTTTTTTCTTCTATAAAACAGGCCTTAATTAACTTGTAATCAGTATAATATATTTTAGCCGTAAATACCGTAGGTACACACAAGAATTTAAATCATTATCGGTCGCCGGCGGCCGCGGAATTGAAACGTGACTGGTTAGTTTTGAAAAGCGCACGTACACAAATACAGTCGGCAAAAAAAGTGTTCTATCACTTAAATTGTTGCATTGTGTCAAGTTAAAAAATACCCTTAACACATTGGCGGATAGCAAAATATACAAAATAGATTTTTTATTGTTATGACGCGGCATATAGGCTGGGAAAGAGTTAATATGTAATGAATTTCAATATTAGGCTGGTAGACTATTTTGTTCAATGATAATTTTTCAATGAAACGCGCACAGACATTATAACTCAATATTGTTCACCGGGTATATAGGCGCGAATATAATCAAAGACAAGCTCGAGCTTACCTTTGAATTTATTCGCGCCTATATACCCGGTGAACAATATTGAGTTATATTTTCTTCAATATTTTTATAGGCTATGCGTGCATTTTAAATATTTTGCACTGGTAGACGCTTCTCCATTTTATCCGCTTATATATAACACTTTTATTTACATTATTAGCGGTTTAGTAAGGTTCCCTATTTTCTTTATTATAACAGTGATAGATTTAACGAAATCCGTCCGGTGGTATTTGAATTGATATCGCAACAAACATACATACAAAAATACAAAATAATTCCTCAGTACGTCTACATCTGTATCTAGTTCTTTCCGTATTTGTGAATATTTTAGAGGAATTTGATTAAAATAGTCTATGGCCCTCACAAGTAGTCGTTTTCTGTAGAATGTAAAAGGATTTTGAAAGTCAGTACGTCCATCGATTACTTCTTTCTTACGTCTCACATACACGATAACGATGACGTATTTTATTTACTATGGACGTATTCCTGTGCAAAAAACAAGAATACCAGGCTATTAAATATATTGATTTACATACACATAAAATATTTTCGCACTTCAAATCCACATGATACTGTGTTCATTGTATGTTGTGTTAATAACATATGAAACCAGTCCATCCACAAACCCATAATCCATCCAATCGTGGTTAGGACTAACCTCCACCTAGTCCTTAGGGAGTTTAGTTTACTTGTATCCTAACCCGGCATTGTAAGAAAATATGTGTGGTTGTGGAAGTGGCGAAAGGCTTGCCAGGATCGTGACAAGTGGTGGTTCATTATATCTGTCTATCCATCCTGGAATTAGGCCTGATAAAGTTTTATGTAGGTACGTAATGTGAAACCTTTCCAAAGATCCTCCCCTTTGGATATAAATAGTGAAGATTATTGATGTGAGCTGACGATTAATGTTTGCTCAACTCAAGCAGACCATGGAACACAACATGTGTGAGGTGATACCTGCACGTTCGATCCTAACCGATTTCGATTTAGACGATTTCGATTCAATTATGACTTCCAGATCGAATCGTGCGTCGAACATGTTGAAATGATATATTACTATTTGTCCGTCAAACAATCGTCAATGCGTAAACTCGTGGTAAGCTGCACGGGGAATATGCGATTTTGTTGTCTATTGTTTGTGTGTGTGTGTGTGTATGGGAAGTTGTGTGTGTGTGTGTACGTCCCCGGCCTAACTCCGATAGTGTTCGCTCGCTTGTCCCTAATTGCCCCATAAACACACTTATCGGAAAGCCCCCGTTCTGTTTTCATTGACTCACGCGTGCCAAATCGCCGCCGACTCAGTGACTAAACTATATTGTGCCTATATCTCAACAGGACACGCCTCTATTTGACATACAGCGGGAGTTATGTCAATTTACACTTGATGGAACTTAAAAAAAAATACCGTCTTAATTTTTTTGCCGTTTTTGTTGGGGAATACCAGGCGTGAGTAATAGGTATTTATATATATTTTATGGTCCCATCATCGACGTATTAGTAAATAAATCTATGCAATAAACACACAAAAACCAACACAGCACAGCACAATTTGGACAAAATTCCATTGTTGCGTGAAATGAAAAACAAAAACGCAGCTTCCGATTTGCCGGTGAATTTGAAATCGGCCATTTGGATTAAAAAGTGAAATCAGCATTCGCCGCGGCGACCGCGATTCGCACACGTCTGGGTGTGTCACAACAATATAAATATGTACGTTTTAGTTGTGTTCGAAAATTACACATACCTACCCAAATGCCATGGTGCCGGTTGAATTTCGTAACTACACGCGCACATTAGAAAGGCTGCAGTCACTGCAAGCTTTCTAAATGAAAAATAAGTGCTAATAAGTTCGAACGTCAGCTCTCTATGCTCGTAACTCACATTTATTATTTTCGCACATGGAATATCGCACACAATGATAGAGCTAAGAGAACGACCCCCCGGCGAAACGGGGCAACTAGCACATATCATAAATTCAAGACTCCAAAGGTCTGCCCGAACACAGTTCTCGGAGGTTCCCTCCCAAACAAGGGGTTGGTAAATATTTTCCCTTTGTTTTGTTATGTTTACGAGTTAACGTTCGCAAATTGTAGGATTACACAACTCTTAAGTTGTTGGGTCAACATGGCCGTTATACATGAGCGCCTTAACTAAGTTGATAAACTCGACGTATGCACGAAAACACACTTGCCAATCTTGTGAAACTGTTTGCTTAAGCATGTATTCTTAACGTTGTCAGCTTATGTCTTAAATTTTTTAAAGGGAATAAATTGCTAGTCAGTAAGTTTTACGTTATGTCATAACATAATACAGATGAAACCGATGGGGAGTTCAGTCATTAATAATGTCTTGTGTTAACTAAGAAATTATTTTAGAAGTCAATTTAGATTATATAATTCTTGTAAAAAAAGAATTATGAGCGTTTGTAACCGCGGAAAGGGCAAAGGTAAAAAGTCTTACTCTATGAAGAATGATGGCTTGCATCTAAAATTAACGAAGCTATTTTCATATCTAATAGAACACTTTAAGTACCTACCTACGGAATAAGGTTTGCAAAACTTCGCAACGATTACGTTTGGTGCGAAAACAGAACTCGTACTTTTGTTTATTCTGAATTCTGTGATTTACTTCTGTTTCCCCATTCGGAACGGGTCATCCGTTCGCTCGGACTTCCTTTTGCGTCCCTGTAAATAAGAGAGGCCATTTTGTTACCAGTTAGCGGTTGTAAATTGTAAGAGAAAAACAGAAGTTAGTTGCGACTACCGCCAGCCGCGGTCGGGGCCGAGCCCCTTAAATATTTATAGACGCTAGTTCTTGTAGGTACGAAACAACAGATTAAGTAGCAGTTTGCTCGGGGCGCAATTTGTACAATTTGGGACGGTGAATTTCATAGTTTACCCCGTCTGGGTTTATTTTCCGAGTAAAACAACTCGCGTGCAGTCACATCTCTAATTAAAACGGCCCGGGGAATGCTATATTCGTCGGAATAAAGTAACTAAGCTCTCCACGATCCGAAAATTGTTGGCTTCCCGACTCGTCCCTTTCGAACAATTTCAGGCGAGTCTCGGCCGTATGTAACGTAATATTTTGCGGTTCCCGAACTTATAAGTTATCTCCAGTAGGTACAATACAGCTTGCTCTGTGCCGCTCTCTGTAATATGAATCCTTCACGTTGTATAATAATTAAATCAGGAATGGGATTGAGACGAGCCGTAGATGGGAGGTTTAGTGGTTAGGGTATTCTGTTGTGCAGTTCTCCTTGAGGCGTGCAAACAACCGCAGCGGCTCAGTCGCCAGGTTTGCCGGCTTACTGGCTGTAAATTGTGGGTAATAATCAAGTGGGAGTGCTCCGTAGTCGGCTGGCAACACCGGAACGGCAGCGCCGAGCTGAATCGCCGAGACCCAACCTGCTGATTGTAAATCGCCGAAATGGCGGACGAATCGGACCGCCAAATGCCCGGATTATGCAGTTTTGACAACAATTTTCCCCCCTCTTGATATTCGCTGTATGAATATATTGAACGTTTCGTTGGAGCTCTCGTTAATTTTATGCTCTTGTTACTTAGTGTAATTGCACTTGTTTCCGTAATCGTTATAATTTAATACATTCTATCGTCGCTTTGTGGATTACATCAATAATAAGGTATTTGGAAGTTAATATAATCAATACAGCGAAATTTATTGCTTCCTGGAGTTTTCCTTTTACTGTTTAGAATTCCTGCCAACCCCGCTTTCGGATTAAAATACGCGAAGCGTGCGTTTAGAATTTCTTGAATCTTAGTGCCGTATTCTCTACACAACAACAAGTACTGAAGTGTCGCTTACATATATAGATTGTATTTTTACATCAACATGATTGTAGCGAGACAAAAGTTGCTTGAGCAGATATCTAGTGAGTAGATAGGTATATATCATAAAGACAAGTTACCTATACATAGGTGTCAATCCTTGGGGATTACTGCCTACCTTGTCGTAAAAGCCAGTGCACGCCACTGATATGTACATACGTACATGAGACAAAGTCGACAGCGTTATTGTGATACGCAGGAACAGCTCACTTGCAACAAGACCTTGGTGAGTGAACATAGATGGATATCTTCAATGAAAGGAAAACGGTTTCGCAGGAGTGTTGCGCAGACCGCCGTCGTAGTCATTTAGGACTATTGTCTTTGCCCATTGTCGTTTTAATGAGGAAAACGTGAAACGCTCGTCATCGATCCACAACGAAATTCGTGGTATTACATCGGGATATTCCGAACGATGGAATAATCATAAGATATATTTCACTCTATAGTCGGCATCAGCTAAGAAGCAAATTCTGACACATTGATAAATCCATGAACAATTTTTAGAATGGCGATGACATTTGTATCTCAGCGTTAGACATCCTATTGTTCTTAGCTCGTTGTCATCAATTAATAGAGATATGATTTCTTTTTGTTCATGAATCGAAGTGACAACAGTTCGATTATACAGTTATATGTAAAATAAATATAATAAGCTCTACAGCGCGTATTATGAACGGCAAACAAATAGGTTTCATCTTGTCGTAATCTTAAATGCATTGTCTGTTGCTCATAAAATATTTATGACGACTATAATTGATGGTACCAAAACATCACTCATAAATCGATTCTAAAATAAATCGAATCTTTCCAATAATGTACAACACTATCAGTCCAGGTCACGCATGTCAATCGACCTGTCAAAATTTGCTTCTTACGTGACGCCGACTATAGTTACTGTATTGTGAGATGGAGGTGTGATTGTTTTGGCGTAATGGTTACATGAAAGAAACATAATGTAGGTTGTTGCAGAAGCATTTTTAGAAGTAGTAATGAACAATGTTTGTGTTTGAGCGTCTGTAGTCTAGTGGTCGGGTATTTGACTTGCAATATCGAGGTTGCAACGGGACTCTTTCAGAGCCTATGCACGCAAGGCAACGCTCATACGTTAAAGAAAAACATCGTGATGAAAACCGAAAAACACAAGGTGTGTGAACCCTATAACGGCTACGGGCTCACTCCCTATCACGCTGGGTTATACAGGGTTACTGGTCGAGTAAACATATTCCCCCTAAAATTGAAGATTCACAATAAAAAAAAAACTCAGGTTTAATAAAAAGTTAAAAAGGAAAGGGTTAAGTTTAGGCTAGGGGATCCCATAGTAAAATCGCTCAGAAGTGATGTTTACCTTAAGCGGGAATAGGTCGACGTACCCAGTAACCCTGTATATGCGTGGTGTCGTTTGATTAGCAAGTACCTGTACCGACCGCGAAGAGAATTTTTTTCATTTTTTAACGCGCACTGACAATATTAGAAGTTTAAAACATGTCCCGTGGTCAGCACGTGACCATGGCTCATATAACTGTGTCGCAACGTCGGGCAAACAACGAAGGTAAGCTGAATGCTTATATTTGGTTAATTTTCACGCTATAATACGCGTCTTAAACCTTTTTCAGTATAGATACAAAATTTAATCGAATTCGAATTTCGTCTATGTATACATAGTCAAATTATCTAATTTACCTTAGTTTCTACTACATACATAAGTTGCTTTTTCCTTTCATGTACATAACCTTAAACATGTAGATAATAATGCGTATTTCCGCTAAATCAACAAATATTTTCACGCAGTTATTTTATGCAACATCCTGCCTTCCACATATTTAGACACGTCTCCTTTTAAGTCTTTAGCTGCTTAAGTCTTTAGTTTTTGGATTGCATTACACAGATTTAAAAAAAAAAGATGTTTATTGCAATGAAAAAAAATCACAAAAGAGCGAGTAGTAGACGATCGACCATAGACTAAAGTAGTTGCGTCTCTTTCATTTCCCACTATATTTGACGGACAGTTTTTTTTTTAGAGAACTACTATTTAGGCCGGTTTGGCCAAGAAAGTAGTTTATCAGTTTTGATGACGCTTCCTGTGTCACTAAAACATCAATAAGTTCATTATCATCATCAGCCCATACTTGTCCACTGCTGGACATAGGCCTCTCCAATTGCACGCCACTGTGATCTGTTTTCGGCTGCTCGCATCCAGCTTCTGCCAGCCATAAATTACAGTTGTTATATTGTAACAAGTGAAATTGAACTTCATATTTATGGTGGTAGATCAGATGATTGGCCGACTCTAGTTCTCTCGCTCTTATTCATAGGGGATGATAAAGAGAGAGATATTGCTAACTCGCTACGACTACGTAATAAATATCAGAATTGACGTACTGGGCGCGTTGTACAGGATCTTACATTAAAAGAAATATAGGTAAGCGGATGTAATTCCGGGGCGTACTTATAATAATTTAAGAATGACACACAATTGCTATTTATAAATACATATACTTATACATATTAATTATGTTACACAATAAAGTGGGTATTAATAATCACTACCTATCATATCATAATAAAGAGTGGATTTCCGGAAATTACCTAACGGAGTTTATACAATTTACTTAGCCGTTATATGCAACACATACATAAGTACATAAACTCTCTTTACAATCTGAGTCGTAAATGCTTTTTTACGTCGAGGTTTATTGGCGTCGAGGGATTGTAAAAGCATATGTATCAAAACATAAATACATAGTATCAAAACTTAAATACATAGAATAAATACATAAATACAAAGTATCAACACATAATGTAAAACAAAGTCGGTTTACGCTTTCTGTCCCTATGTATGCTTAGATCTTTAAAATTATGCAACTGATTTTGATGCGGTTTTTTTGTAATTACACTGTAATATTTAATATTTTTATAATATTGTAATATTCACGAGGAAGGTTTATAATGTGTAATAGATGCATAATAGAATAGATAAACACAAATAACGCGTGGGAAGTCGGGGCGGGTCCCTAGTATATAGTAATGTACATTTATTAGTAAACTAGCGGCCAGCCTCAATGCTGATATTAAGCGTTTCTCTACCAGATTATGCATATATTATACATATAAACATTATATTTATTTCATACTTTATTGCAACACAGTACAATGGGCTGACTTAATACTATAATATTATCTACCAGACAACCCCACAGCATGGGAGAGAAAAGAAAGTTTCGGGTCAGTATTACAATAAAAATAGTAAGAAAAGATTTAAACTTAAACCTTCCCCTAGAAACACTACTATTGAAATAAACCGCATCAATATCCGTTGCGTAGTTTTAACGATATAAGCGTACATAGGGTCAGACAGTTGAAGACGACTTTGTTTTATACTATGTATATATATTGGACAAAAAACCTTCTAAGTCACTTTGGAGACTTACCAAAGTAACTTTTAGCCTTATATTTTTATTTCAGTAAACGTTTGGTACACTTTATTCCCATTACTTCATAGCAGTACCTACTTTAAAAGTTAATAATAACAAGTCTGCCAACGGAAACGCAGCTGAATATTCATACGCCGTTGGTTACGAGAAATGGAGCAATTCATGGAGTGGTTTTCACCGTTGCTCGTAACTGGGGTGAGGTTGTATTTTGTAGTATTTTCATATACAGACATACATACATACATACATACATACATTCATGTAATCTTTAGTAGGGTAGACAGCAAGGGTATCAATTACTTCATCATCATCAGCCCCATCTTGTCCACTGCTGGACATAAGGCCCTCCAATTGTACGCCACTGATGATCTGTTTTCGGCTTTCCTGCACCAGCTTCTGCCAGCCTCTTTTCGTCGACAATATGTATAGCTGCATCCAGATTTAAATAAACTAGATAACATATTTCTCGCAATAAGTATTGTACACAAATTTTTCGAACATCAGAGAACAAGCAAATATTGTCTATTACCTTTTCTCGATAGATGGAAAATCCGAGCAAAAACCGTACTCTTAATTAGGCCACCAAATCGCAGAAGCAAAAACCAGGCTACTGTCTGCGTGACGGGGTTTAGTCTCTCATGGCTTTCCTACCCCCGTCACGTACAGGGTTCACGATGCGTCGGTTGTAACGTTCATAATCTGAGTTATATGAACTTCGCCACTGTAACTTGACCTGCGATATGGGTATGAAATCTTCCATCATCAAGTCCAGGTTTATGTAGGTTTTTTTTAGGTTTGTTCTCTCGGTGTTTCTAGTCTCAAGGTCTCCCAGGTTGGATCGTGAATGTGACAACCCTAGCTGCTGTGAGGCGTGAAGTGGTCTTGTTACGTGCTATGACATTTTTCTGGCTTTGGTGCAATACTCTTGGCAACGCCGGCTGCGGTACCGGCCTGGTATATTAATGTATGACTCGTATACTGGAAACCGAGGAGGGGTGTACGTCGTCTACACCGGATTTTAGCACTTAAACTAACTGTAAATAGAGACGAATGTTCAATATATTACAGCCTGTAATGAAACCTCTATGCTATTAAACGAAAAAGTTTTCTAAACTCTCATAAAGCGATCCTTTGTTATATCTAATAAAACTAATATAAAACAACCGAAACAGATATTCATAAAGCGTGAGACTGAAAAAAAGTAAAAAAAAAACTGTTATGAAGAGCAAACACAGCCAACTCTATTTTTTCTGAATACATTATGTAGAAATCTTTAGCGGGAAATTTTTAGTGTTGGTTAAACAAAACCGGTGCACTCACTTTCGAAATGAAAGAGCTACTAGTGTTTGTAAAACGAAAGAGAAAAAAAAAACAACTAACTACTAAAAAAAGTTTAGAAGCGAAACGGTAGTAATGAGAGTGGAGATTTGCCGTCTCGTTTTACGACTGAATCGGGACGCTGCATCTTGAAAAGATTTTACTAAGTTGTTGGCCCCATTGATCAAGGTCATTGACAGCGCGAACCTCAGCCTCTTGGGATTGTGCGACGTTGAATTTGTGCCGAGAGAAAATCAAGCGGCAAAGCTCCTATCCTCGAAGCAAGAGACATCTCTTTACGACTACTGAAGCCGGCATACAAATTAGCGTACCTCCTCCGCCAACCACCTCTTACTTTAACTGCACCTTTAATTTACATTTTATCTAGTAGTGTAACTACTCCCCACAGTTCAGAATTCTCGAACTGGAGGCAATTTCTGCACAGAGTCTGCAGCACTTTGTAAATTCTGTTTCGGAACATTTCAACTGTTGTGTCTTTGCTGGAAAGTTCTCTCGACACGGCGATAGTGAGGGTTGATCAAGTGAGATAATACGTATATTGAAGTAACTGCTTGCTTAGTAAAATTGCTTAATGTTTGTACCGAAGTATAATATTCTTAATGTAAACTGTCGTCTGTACACCACAGGGAGCCATTTGGTGTTGCTTAACCTAGACTATCCGTGTTGTGGCTCTCTTTCTCAACTCCAAACTCGTACGCATTGAAATAATTCATACACTTCGCAAAAATCGATTGAGCGTCTGGTATCCAATTGGTCAGATACTTGACTTGCAATCGGGAGTTGATGGGTTTGAGTCGTGAGAGGACGTGTACCAAAGGTTGTGTGAGGTCTTTTCAGAGCCTATGTACGCAACGCAACGCTCGTACGGCGAAGGACAACACCGTGATGAAACACGCTCACAACAAGGTGTGTGAACCCAGTAACCCCTATCACGTTGGGTAAATACGCTTGGTGAACCGTAGGCATTTGCTTAGCAAATGCCTCTGCCTACTTGGGATTAAATTCACGCCTTTTTATCCCAAATAGGGTGTCGGTGAAGCGTATTTCGCAAAAATAACTTCCTATCGGAAACATCAATTCTGATGATTGCTTAGTAGTTTCGTCATTGATAAATCAGTGAATAAACCAACTCCGTTTCAACATAATTTTCATATGAAAATGTACATTAATCATATTGCCAGTGATATTACTAGTGTACGTAATAGTGATTTTATTCGGCCGTAAACATGTCGAGCAATATCTACTTGTTGTCCTATGAAATGTGTGCGTGGATGCGTCTCCAAACACGGCCGTCGATTTGGGGCTCGATTACGATACACACTATTGTTCTATCGATCGCTATAAAATAGCCGTAGAAATTCTGTAAACTGTTGGTTGGTTTTGTTTACTTTATGACAGAGAGCTTTCTACAGCATTGTATTACGATCACATTAGCAGAATTGACATGTATTAGTTGAATTGTTCTGATTAAAGTTTTAATAAAAAAAAAAATCAATACACTTCACGCCTTTTAATCCCAAAACGGGATAGGCAGAGGCACTTGTGAAAGCAAATGCCCACGGTTCACCCAGCGTATTTAACCCAACGTGACAGGGGGTGAGCCGTTACAGGGTTCATACACCTTGTGGTGTGCGGGTTTCATCACGATGTTGTCCTTCACTATGAAAAAGAGTCCCATTGGTACACGTCCAGTAGCCGGACTCGAACCCGCGACCTCCCGGTTACAAGTCAAGTATCCGACCAACTGGACCACAGACGCTGATAAAGCAAAGAAATGATATATCGCTGTTTTACCAAAGACCACAGTGAAATTACAGTAACGAAATGCAGTAATGCACATCATTTGCCGCCGAGTACTAGAGCGATACGACTTCTAATAGTGTAGCAAATTTGTCGTCTAACTTGGTATTACAAGTTAGACGACAAATTACAAAGTATAATCGTAATGAAGTTGCTGTAAAAAATCTAGTACACTGTCGTTTTTGTTACAGTTTAAATGTTAATTCCGGTAAGCAAAGCCAGTCATGTACCGATTGTCTACAGTAATTGTATTGCAATCTGTACTATAGTAATAGCAGACTTGGCCCTCTGTTTATACGTTCGTCATTATAACAGAGCGCACTGCAATCAACTACCCTCCGATGAAAATTCATCTCTGTTCAGTTTATTACGCCGCGGGGACTTGTCCCGGAATATCGGCACCGCCCCCATTTAAATATTGCCCTATTTAAATTTATTCCGACACTTTATTGAACGATTTTTTATTACTGAGTAATTGTCACCGGGGATATGCAATATTGTGTGAATAATCTATTGATGTAGTGTATTCGCATTTATTTCGGAAGCGGGCGTGAATATCCCCCGATGCCGTTAATGTTGTAATTAACCGATGGATTTGCGTATCCGATCGTGAGAATTATCACATTTTTATGCTCATTGTATTGCAAGTTGTACAGTAAACGTCTTGGTTGCAGATTAATTCTCAGAATTTGTGGTTCCTATTGATTATTAGTAGTAGTATTCTTATTGATTTGTATGTTTCTACTCTGTTTTAAATATATTATGAACAAGCGTTTGACCACCACTTTTCCTCACAATATCTATTAAGGGCGGTTTTTGGACTAAAGAGTGTGATTGTTTTTAGTCAAAAGTTACAGTATGTATTACCACTTCAATGGGTTGTAGGAGTACTAGTGTTGACCCGATTTTATTACAAAGGGACAGGGCATTCATGATTCATTCATCTGTAGTCTCTGCCTACCCCTCTGGGAGACAGGCGTGAAGTGTATGTATGTACATTCATGCCCATAATCCTTATATGCGGTCGACAGGATCTTTAGAGACGCGATGCCGATGGCTTGCTAGTAGGCTCTCGTAGTTACATCGCTTGCTTCGCTCTTTTACTACGGACGACAGTAAAATTATAGTAACGCAATCAGAAATGCACATTGTTTGTCGCTACGATGCCAAAGCGACTGGTAAGGATAACGTCAAAACGTCATCCATACCAGCTGGATTTATCATTTACGCGAACCAAACGGTTTGCGTCCACTTTCATAGTGCGAATCGCCAGGATGTGCAATGACTTGCCGGAGTCTGTGTTTCCTGCGCAGTACAGTCTGAAGGCATTCAAGTCGCGGGTGAATAGGTACCAGTGGCGTGCACTGGCTTTTACGACAAGGTAGGCAGTAATACCCACGGATTGACACTTATTATGTATAGGTAACTTGTCTTTACGAAGTATAAGTACCTACCTATCTACTCCCTCACAAAACACAGGACCTTCGTTAGCTTATATCGTGAGTACAGCAAAAAAAGATCTAACAATAACTCTTTTATTAGGTCGAGAAGCCAAAATGCTAAGGTAGGCAGTGTCTTATTGCCTATATGGTGTGCACGCCACTGATAGGTGGCGTCATGATCAAGTGTGCTCCATCGTAGACCACATCGCTGCTTAACATCAGACAGGATGATGGTCAAACGCTAGTTCATAGAGATAAAAAAAGCGATGTAACTACCAGAGTGTAGTAGACCTAGGCCTCTGGTATTTTTTTTAGACGAATAGGGACTTAACTGTATTATATTGTACGGTTATATGTCGTTGTACAGTCTCCATTTAACACTTCGATTTGTATCGCCTTTTCCTCCATGTATAGGGAGAAGAGCAACTACCAAGCATACTTATAATATTATTCACGTTACGGACTAACAATGCTAATTTCATTACTTAAATTGAAGAGGAGCATCACATTTGTTTCAACAGTTATAGTCTTAGGCGTTTGAAAGGCTCAATGTGCCGTAACCGAAGATACTTTGGCGGAAATAAGTGAGCGAACGGAATGAATGAAATGCCCAATAAATTGAATAGGCCGCGCCACTTTGTACAGTTGCCGGTAATTGACTTTATTCGTTGAACAACACCAAGTACTGAGCAGTGAGGCTGAGTTTGGAGGCTGGTTTTGGTCCGTCTCGCATCGAAATTGGGAGTTAGAGAATCGTTTCACGGCCACGTTCCTTGGACTGTTTGTTTGTTGCGACATAGGAAATTCTGGAAATGTGCCCCATCTTAAACCACTGAACTATTCTATTGATGCAGTGTATTCGCCTTTATGTGTTATCCATCTTAAAAATGCGTCCGTAATGTATCCGTAAATGTACTTCATGTTAAAACTAACTTATTTCCTTCTCTGTTGACGTTACTGATTAGTGCGATATAAAAAGAGAAGTGCAGACTGTATATTAATTCAGACCAAGAACAACTCTACTTGCAAGCCGCGTATCACCAATCAATCTGTCTCGTTACCACCAAATGTACGGGAAATAATGTACTTCTGGATCCAAACTGTCACTTGCACTTACTACCAGATATACCCTGATACGCAGTAAGGGACTGAGGATATTTTCTCTTACTCTTTCACTCCTGCACATTTTTCATATCGTTGTCTCGTTTTATTCTAAACTAGTGGACGCCCCGCGATTTGATTCGCGCAATTTCAGTTCTTCATACAAACTATAACACGCGACCAACAGGATCGGGGTAAAAAGTATCCTATGTCCGTCTCCCGGTTCTAAGCTACCTCCCCACCAATTTTCAACCAAATCGGATCAGCCGTTCTTGAGTTATAATTTGAGTGACTAACACGACTTTGTTTTATATATATAGATGTCAGTTTAGGATTGCATGTCTAGTTGTTTTCGGTCTGAATATATTAGGGAATATTCTAATAGCAACTCGACAAATGTCAATAATCCCGCTATTCATTAGATTATTTAATAATTGAGTTCAAAATCGCGCGGCTTCCGCCTGCTGACGTTAACTTTGACAGTATGCCTACGAAATATTAATCTAGGTACGAGTGAATTAATAATTTCATATTTCGGGGAATGCTGAAGTTGGTGCAAACGTTGTAAATATACCACTGGTTGGTGTAGTATGTATCGCCGGCGTGATGTAGGGAACGTGCCGCCCGCGATAACAGAATTTACAACTCCCATATCCGGTGCCGTTAAAACTGCCGCCGGATTTTGATGGCGACCGATATGGCGGCAAATGAATATTAAATTAATTCGCGCGTTTAGCTCCGAAAATACGGCAATTAAGCAATGACGTACTTTCCCGACGACGGCGGCGGCAGTTTTACGATGTGCTAAAAGTGACGTGTTTGCTCTATTGATAGGTATATGTTTATGTACCTTATATGACGTGGTTTTTTTTTGGCATATGGAGAGAATGGATTTGGGCATATGGAGAGAATGGATTAAAGTCGATTGACGAAAGAGATTTATATGGGTGATATAATGGGCCGGGTGAGTAGAGGTCGCCCCAGAAGGACATATACAGACCAGATTGGTGATGTCCTGGCCGAAGGTGGCGTGAAAAGTACTCGAAACCGAAGGTCATGTTTGAAAAGATGTATGAATGTAGATGAAGCGAAAGGGGTATGTCAGGACCGTGACAAATGGAGATCTGTAGTCTCTGCCTACCCCTATGGGAGACAGGCGTGAAGTGTATGTATGTTTTTTTGGCACGCGGTGTTACCAGCGGAATTTTACGTTCCCGTGGGAATTTTGGTATAATTTGTAATCTACGACAGTCACGTATGCTCTACTGCTTTGTAATAATGTATTGTATATTTTGCTCAAGACTTGTATGCCGATATGTTGATTTATTTAACGGTTCTTGGTCTATAATCTTAAAAGCTTATATTTTATGTTCATCGCGATAAGTCTAAAAATCGTAACACGTCTTTATCTTCTTCATCCACTTCCCCTTTTTACCCCTGAGGATAAAATGTAAACATCGCTTTGTTGTAAAATACTGCTATCTGCCCTGTCATTAAATGTTAATGCATTGTCGAATAATAAAACAATAAACACTACCTACCTAAATAAAAAGGAGAAAAGAACTAGTTCCAACAAAAGTTATTATGAAAATACACCGCTTTTACTATTTTCCATTGTAACGTGCTCTTCATTATTTTTTCAGGTAAGTTCCGGCGGACCGTCTCAAAGGCAGCCCGGGAAAACATGTTTTTCAGCGAGGTTAATCCGATTGCAAGCTTTTCAGTTTGTTTTTCATTCGCACGCACTCACCACGGCCGAGCTACACCAATCGTAGCTGCACCTGGCTATTTCTTTTTTGTACTTGTAGTGTGCACGTTCGCTTCGTTGCATCGTAGTCGTTTCTTTGTCCGTTAGTTTAATAAAAGATACCTTTGTAATATTTATCTGATTCATACAGAAGTGTTATTGCAATAGCGTTTTATGTTTTATAAACAAAACACAACCGCTGCGCTTGGCGGCGCCATTGAAGCTGACATTGTTAGATACCGGGAAATGTAATTGACACCAGCTTAGAGTGGTATGAATGGAGAGCGCTCGCTGCGCCCGGCGCGCGTCATCCGCAAGTTTCCGGCCATGACGTGCACGAAGAAGTTAATATCGCTCCGCAGCCACTGTATTACACGTCAGTGAAACACGTACTGCGCCACACTTGTGTGAACGAGAAATGTATTAATGTACCACCACTGCCACGTGTGCGAATATGTTCTATGAGAAATACTTGGATTGAACCCGCTCCGAAACGCCGGATTGTGGCAGCGGCGGAATTCACGAGTTCCCGAAGACAAAGAGAACTTATGACGCCCAACTTTGCAAATCAAAAAGTCCTTTCTGAGATGTGTGTGTAGTGAACGGAGCGCGAGTGTTGGGTGAATGCGGGACATATCTGCCGTGCTCTCGGCAGACGCACTGACAAGCAATCAAAAGCTCGGGCCTCGCTTTCTGGCGTCAAAGAAAATACTAGAAACTCCGATAGCGAAGCTGTGTCAGCGAAAAACTAGATTTACACCCGAGCTGAACGGGTTTGTCAATAAGGACCGGGCGATTCCGATCACTCGAAATTACTTTGTTTACGATGCTATCTCCACTCCAGGCTTTGCACTCGGAATTGAGAGGCGTAATCTATTTCTGAAGAGACGAATGCACGAACAGCGATGATGAATCTTGAACTGAATAGAAAAACGTAGTGCACGCTTTCCCATGCCCTCCATTGTTCCATTACTCTAGAGACGGAATGGCGTGACCGCTGCGTCGGTTCTCGCTGCGAATCCTAAACAAAAGAATATCATTGTGCATTCTGGCTCGATAATTAGAAAGGAAGATTCCTCGCTGTATTTTTTTTTATCTTTAAAAAGTAGATTGCCAGGTCATCACAATCTCTTGGCCGTCTTCCAAAAAAACATCCGGAATAAAAAGTTCACGCAGTGAATTTGACTTATCATTGCATTAATTCCTCCTTTCAGTCTCAGCGCTCCGTTCCGTATTTCAAGTTTCATCACAAACAATACTTAATGATGACCAGTTCATTCGCGGAGTTATTCAAAACAATGTTTCGGCTACGTGTTACGGCCATTGTTTAATTAACTAATTGTTTACACGGAGTCGATCTTATCACAGCGGCGGAGCGTCGTCGGGGCGGCCGTGTATATAGAGGTATATATCACGAGCAATTTCTGGTTTGGAAGAACACGTTTCCATTTAGATTTAGGTCGGGTACGCAACGTGCGTTCTATGGGTACATTATACGGAATGAGCGGTGCCTATCAGCGGCCGGGAGCGGGCAAAGTTTCCGCGCTGCTGGACTTGTATCGCGGAACTTCACCGATTAAACAATTGAGGCCGCTCGACGAAACATGCCTTCGCCCGGCACACATTAAACTTACTTATCTCTGCTGATGAGCCGCACAATTATAACCTCTGTGTCGTTGGCCATACCGCCCACTTGACCCCCGCGCGATTATTTTTGCAACTTGACATTCTATATGCACGATAGTGCAGGTCGATTTTGAATGGCCGCCTCGATTGGCTGTTCATCAAAATTTAATTGCCTCTTGTTCACTAGTGGCCAGCGGTTATGGCGTCGCGGTGATTTTGGTATTGAAGTTGTTTGGACGGTGGACCGTTTGGATTTCTGCTTGTCATCGATCATTCGAGTAGGCGTAGTTTGCATGAGTGCACTGGGTGTGTGCTATGTCACGAATATGTTTTTTTCTTTTTATATATCGTGCATGTCATTTATCATTTGAGCATCCATTAGATTTATTCATCAATCATCAGCGTGTAATTGTGAGCTGAATTGTATTTTAATGCTTCATCATCAAATATATTTTGCATGATGATATTTCACGATATAATATGTTACAGATATAAGGAAATGTGTACTATTATACAGCAGAAATGTGCTGTCAGAAATATGAATTATATGTTGGCGATATTCGCACACCATATGCGTGTGAACAGTTTAATGGCGATGGCACCACCTTGGGTTAAATACGTGTGGATGTGAACCGTGGGAATTTGCTTAGCAAGTGTCTCTGCCTACTCCGCTTTGAAGTGTGTATAATTCGTACCTATTGGCAGTTATTTACCTAGAAATTTAGAAATCAATGCCAGAGTTGGGATCTTTAGTAACCTTGACCGAGCGACCATCTGAATTCCTTCGATTATGTTCAACAAGCAAATGTCAAATTTTGTATGAAATTACGCTTCTGAAGCATGATCTTTTATAAACTTTATATTATGAAGAACACGAATCTCGTTGCCATTTTGTAAAACCGTTCTATATAAAAAAATAATTATTATACTGTATGGTAGTCTTATATAAAAAAGAGTTACCTATTATTCCAATGCCCATCTTTTACTTGATTGATGGAATCAGAAGTTTTTGATCTCCTACAAAAGTCTTCCCGCCGTAGTCATAAACATTTAAATTATTGACTAAGTAGTTGACGTATATCAACTTAGACTGGTTTTTGTATTTAGTGTAGTGTACATTTAACCAGTTTCCGATACCTTCACTAGCGCTGTTCTAACTTTATGAATACCACGGGTTTTTTAAAACACATTGAGACACATGAGAGCGTCTGTGGTCCTGGTCGGATACTTGACTTGCAACCGGGAGGTCGCGGGTTCGAGTCCGGCTACTGGACGTGTACCAATGGGACTCTTTTTCAGAGCCTATGTACGCAACGCAACGCTCGTACGCTGAAGGACAACATCGTGATGAAACCCGCACACCACAAGGTGTGTGAACACTATAACGGCGATGGGCTCACCCCCTGTCACGTTGGGTTAAAATACGCTTGGTGAACCGTGGGCACTTGCTTAGCAAGTGCCTCTGCCTACCTCGCTTTGGGATTAAAAGGCGATAAGTGTATTTATTTTTTATTACATTGAAAAAGCGTTTGACCATCCTGCTTGATGTTAAGCAGCGATGTCGTCTACGATGGAGCACACTTGTTACAAATAAACTCGGTTCCGTGTTTACTAATCCTATCTATGGGCAATATCGGCACAATGAAACGTCATTAGCGTAATCCCCCAGCTGAAAGGTACCACAATTACGTTCCTGTCACCAAAGGGTGTCACGTTTCGTGTTACACCGCCATATCGGCTAATTCCTTCACAAAACTCCGAAGTTAACCCCATGATTGCGTGCCGTCGTACGTCCAAACCGCTACGGAAGCAATTTTACCCATAACATCGAATTAATGTACATGATCTGGCTACCAATACGTTATGAACACATAGTCTATCTTTCTCTACACGGTGATGTAAGAGGGGGACGGAGCACTCGGAGACTGTCAGTGAAATACACAGTAGTAGTAAATAGTTAAGTGGACCAGGGTGTGTGCTTAAACGACTTGTGACGTGGTATGAAAGTATTAGTTGCAGCAATGTTCAATGAAAGATGCCTTTTAAGAACGCAACTGGGGCTAATGTAGCGCAAAGTGAACAAAAAAAAAAACTATTTTTCATCTTTGGCGAGGTTGCATGCGCTGCAACATTCTTTTTATTCTATTATATTTTTAATGCATTCTTGCTTTTAACAATTCCGTCGATTAACGAACAAGTTTATAATTATTACAACTAAGCCAACGTTGTATCGAAGCCTTGTAGTCTCGTAGCCTATCTGGTTTTGGTGATGTCAAGGGATTATCAGCAAGTAAGTTAAGCAACACTGATCGCGGACACCGATCTGTGAACTTTTGTCACCTTAATAGTACCTACTTGTCAATGGAATTAGAGGCCATAAATGTCGCGTTAAATATATAACAGTTTAGTTCACCACTTGTTCGACATCCAGATTAGTACCTATTCACTTACTTCCAGCTTTTTAGGACTAGCTTTTAATGTAAATACTCTATTGAAGCTCACATAGGCGTCACAAACATTCGCTTTTTGTATCATTTGTGATATTTGCGATAGTGTATCGAAATATTAATATTAATACCAATATAATATTGGTATTAGTACCAATATAATATTGGTATTAATATTAATATTTCGATACAATATTTCGATCACGGAAATATGAATATTGAACGAAGCGAGGGGGTTGGTTGTATTTAATCGTTTGAATTTCCATCATCACCACCTAATAGCCATATCTCATGTCACAAACTTTCCTATCAACAGAAGATTCTGCAAAAATATGCATTCCCGTTTTGTGTACATGACATTACGCCTCACCTACATACCGGTGGCATCTGCACCGGATCGGGAGCATAAAATAACAGGTCTCCCATCCGAGATTTCCTGATAACATGGCCGCTGTCAGTAAATAGATGGCGCTAGCGTAAGGGAGGCTTTCGTCGCCCGTGACTTGGCTCGAGAGTCGGTCGTTGGCTCCCGGCCAGCGGCTGCCGGGATGCGATGACTTCAGTCGCGTTAAATTGATATCGGCACTCACAATTAGCGTTCGCTCACTGTACTTACCGTTTATCATGCAATAAGAAACTGTCCCGAGCTGGTCTTGCGGCAAAAACAGTAGGTGGGTCCTGCTGTGCCTATTGTATAAACGGTCTGAAGAGAGGCATATTAGGAGTGCGAAATGGATTATTGATCGATTATCATCAATTTACTTGAAATTGGTCAATTGACCTGAGTGGTATCATGACTTCAAGGTTCTTTTCTTGGTATTAAGGATTATGGAGTTTATGTTTGGAAGACTATTTACTTACTAATGCTAACGAAACGAAAATCTTTTTACGAAAGCGTTTGACCAATGAACTCACCACACCTGTCATTACATTACATAAGCTGTGTTTAGATGGTGCGCAGAAAAGGTCACGGTTTTCGTTTGTTTACGCAATTCGTTCACGGCCGCACGATAGTCGCTGTTCAGTTCCTCTGGGCACTTTGAGCTGGTACTATTGCTCCGGCTACTTGCTTATCGACATCAGTTGGGCATTTTCCGCTGGAAATTTCTTGGTGGACGTTGGCCCGTTGCCAGCACCCGCCGCCGACGCCGCAGCATTGTCGGGAGGAGGCCATGTTAGTAAATTAATATTGCTAGTTGACTTACAGCAGCCACGCCGTCCCCTCGATTCATATCTCAAGCTTATTTACTCTACGTCGTCGTAGTTTTGAACACGTCATGAAGTAATATTCACTTTACTTGTAGAAATCGCGTTCAGCCACAACGAAAATTCCATAATCGACATAACTTTTGGATCACAAGCATCCTACGGCCACATGTAGCATAGTAAGGAGTGAAGGATGTCAATATGTGCCTTCGGTTCGGTTACAAGTTGCTAGCTCTAAGCCTGATGCATTCTATTTATACCCAAGATCAGCATGGCACACTGAAAATGTGTTGAGGAATTAAGTTGTTGTGGGCAAGGGACTTGTGATATATCTTCTGTGACATATTGTCTGTCATGTTTGGAGAATAAATAAAAAGAGGCGTCACAAGGAAGAATCTTGTTTGACGGTATCTTGCGACAGACACTTAAATAACACGAAAGACGCTGTTGTCATAAAAACAAGAACATTTCGAATAAAAATGTTAATCTTGCATTGCATCAGACAAATGCTGTTTCAAACATTTCTAAATAGCGTTAATTCCTGTCACGAGTTCGCTCTCTATACACCCCTGAATCTCTTTAAGAACCTGAGAAACTATCCGCATACAATCCCAGTTGGAGATCTTACTCCGATACAACTTCTCAATGGGCGGACCGTTAAAGAAGTTTCTATTTTAGAGCATTAGATAATGGAATTTTAAATCGGTGTGCGCCCGGGAGCGACGTTCACAGTCTTAACGCTTGTATATGAACGTCACGTAGTACCTACGTGGTAACTTGTGTCACACTAATTTGTATGAGACGACAGCCTACGTGACACGAAAAAACGAGACGCCGGATTTAAACAAAAAAAAAAACTAAACTATAAAGTCACGTGCTGCAGTCTGAATACAAAGAAGCCTTTATGAGCTGAAGGAAAATATGGGATGCAAGCTTCATATATTCTGTAAGTTAGGAGTATGAATATGCTGAAATTCCGTTGGCGAATGTTTTGTGTTACTTGCGCCAGCTTAGTTGTTTGTTAAGACAATATATCTGGCGTCTTTATTCATGCGGAGTTATGTTCGATGGAAACGTTTTACCATTACCAAAACCTGTACGTTTATTTTATTTTAGCAATTTGTTTTGAAGTAATTGTGATATAGGGATGAGAGTGTCCTGATCTGTTTGTCTGTAATAACTGGGAAGAGATTTAGTATCTAGTCTAGTATATAGCGAAAGCGATTTGCCAGGATCGTTCACCACCTATCACTTCCATTGTGAGATATTTGTAGTTAATGTAATGGGATACCTCTACTTAAGCCTATTGAGGCAACATGTGGAACCCATACATACATACGCTCACGTTCGAAATCCTCAAAGGGCTAAGCAGCACCTTAGGAACTCTTCGGCATAAATAATGTCAATATGGGCCAGTTACAAATAAAAAAAAAACTCATAGCCCGACTAAAACTTATCTAAGCTCCACGTACCATACTAAGCTCCTTCGACATGCCAGGAAAGGCAGCTGCTGATTACGGGTAACAAACCTATATTGTGTGGTGTATGCGGCTGGCCAAACTTTGTTTTTAAGCGACTTCAAAATACACACATCAAAAGTGTCTAGGTATCAAGTACATTTTAGAAGATTGCAATCAAGAATATATTTTACAAAAACTGAATTATTTCATAATTTATTCAAAATGTGGTGATAAGTCATTGATACAGGCATGGGGAAGTAGGTAGGAGACCAATCCAGAAGATTAGATTTGATTTAAATAAATTAGATTTTTTTAGAGCTAAAAATGTTCTTGATCCCTAGACACTTTTGATGGGTGTAGGAGTCTTATTCAATTCCTTTTTTTGTATGTTTGTTGGCGGATAACTTTGTCGTTTATTTTGGTGATTTTTTCGTTGGAAAGAAGATATTTCAAAGGTTCCATGATAAGAAACTCCAGGTGCCAGCAGCTCAAATAAATTGAGGGGAACTTTAAAAAAAAACGTAGGAGCGAAACTAAACTCGTTGAAGTCGGTTCTTTTTCCTTTAAAATTGCTATAATAATATTATCCTTATACAGTGAGTTTTCTAAATCCAATGTCCGAATAATCATTGTTGAATAATTTACCTTATTTTGTACAACGCACGCAGGTAAATATATAAATGATGTGGGGTGATGAAATAAACGTGTTACAAGGTCCCCGCGCGGTCTTGACATGCATCGCATAACAATTGCATAGCAACTGAATTGAAATTGTTGCTGATCTATTGATAAAATACAGTGATTATTACGTAATACACGACGAATTGCTGAAATGCGTAACACATTATACTTTTATTACAAGGAAATTTTTAAACGGCGTGTATTAATTTAACTATTATGCCTCTACTTCAATGGTTTGGTCGCGACTTTTGATCTTTTTCATATAAGACATATACACTTCACGCCTTTTAATACCAAAGCGGGGTAGGCAGAGGCACTTTCTAAGCAATTTGCAAAGTTCACCAAGCGCATTTAACCCAGCGTGACAGAAGGTGAGCCCATCGCCGTTATAGGGCTCACACACCTTGTGGTGTGCGGGGTAAATGTTTTTTAAACTATTTACTAATATATAATACGTTTGACCGACAGGAGCGGTCAAACACCTTTTTTATCTGTTTTTGACTTTAACTTGTGTAACGTGCAAATGTATTTAAAATTTTTACTGAATAAATTATAAAAATATTAAACTCATCACTATTCAGTCACTACTATATCTTCCAATAAACCTCGTTAAAGGTGATCCTACGATATATTAATACCCAATAGAGATTAATAAGCGTCGAGCTGCCTACTGTCTAAGTACAGTGCGAATGTATTCCAGAAATTATACGTAAGTACATTGTTCGCAATTACTCGTGAAATTCTTGCGAGATACCGGTCTTAATATGATTTACAGTTCGGAGAATTTAATTTCATCGGGAATCCCTTGTTCTGTAAGTCCACGGCGGCGGCGACGACGACGCCCAGTCTACTCCGTCGCAAGGCAAAAGCCGCCCAAGTGTTGCGGAGCGATGACAAATAGAACTTTGCGGTCTATTCAATAGCTCAATAATATTTCGTATGTAACCCACGCTCCCCACTCGTCCTATTCTCGGCGAGAGTTTTAACAATACTGGCGACGTGTGCCCCGTGCAGACCGCGTCATGCGAGTTCTAAGTACCCGTTTTAGTCTATCAAAGTGTATGTGATCACGTGAGCTGAGTTTCGCTCGCGTTTGTTGGCGCGTGAGGTTCACACGTGACCGGTCGATGTTGCCACACGACGTGTCCGCCGCGAAGAAGCATAGTGCGGTACGTTGACGACAATGGGGGCGCTGTAAGGCACGGGCACAATGCTTGTCTTACCAGTCTCACAGACAGTGACTGATGATGGCCGATTCTCCACTCTTGATCCGGCAACGATTTATCCTCCTTTGAGAAATAAGGACGCCATTTGTTGTACGTATAGATTCAATGCACTTGCTACCAATTTGTTTTAGTAGCTACACGTGGTATTCATAGTACAGCGTTACCGTTACTGTCTCAAACGCTTGTTATGTGTACGCAAAAAACGAACAAATTGTCAACTAGTTCGTTTAGATCTTACTAGGTAGCTTAAATACCTAAAGCCGGGCGACAATTTTGTTCGCGCAGTTTTTTGCGACTTTTTGCTGAATTTGATTCGCTGAACCTTCTCGAAAATTTCAAGTTTCTAGATTCATCGGCTTCGACTATCTTAACTATCGTAACTTCTAATTAAATATATTTGAATTTTATGTTTATGTTATGCATATTTTATATTCAACTAGCAAACACGGCGAACTCCGTTTCGCCACCAGAGGGCTTCGTTTCGTTTTCCCGCTCTTCTGTTGAAACTTTTCCTGTATTTTATTTGCTACAAACCTCACGGAGCCCGAGACCTTTCCAACGAATGCAAAACCGTGGAAATCGGTTCGTGCGTTCTGGAGTTATAGCGTCAGGGAGGAAAACTCGACTTATTTTTATGTAGTAGATATATGTATGAGTATATGATATTACTATATGTGCCCTTGTGGGTGTTATCGTATTCTAGGTTTATATCTATCTCCGCGACGAAGTTTAACCCTGACAACATCGTGATGAAATCCGAATACCACAAGGTGTGTGAACCCTATAACGGCAATGGACTCATCCCCTGTCACGTTGGGTTTAAAACACCTCGTGAACCGTGGACATTTTCTTAGCAAGTGCAATTAGCATATACCGTCTTCCGGTAAATGGCAACGGTATCCGTCTTATTCATAATATAATGTTAATCAACGTGTTAGATATTACTACCATACTCGCGTATTTTTTTTATACGATAACCGAATTTTCGTCTAAATCACCCCAAGGACGTAATATTTCACCGACGATTTTCTTAGTATAATATTTTCACTGCACTCTTTAACAGAAGCAAGTCTATGCAGCAGTGAGCGACTTCATACATTTTAAACAGTTTTAAAAGTCGACTGACGATGTGACGCAAATTTTTTTTTTACAGTCGCCGTAGTAGGTGGGTATTTAGTAAGTTGTTTATTTTTAAGCGCTAAACTTTTGCTTTATGACTCCAGTCTTTAAGAATTCCCTCCGGAACATTAACCGTTATTCAAATGAAGTTTATTTTCTTCTCGCGTTTGTCTGAAATGTGAAAGATTGATACTAGCTGTATATTTTTTTGATAAACGTCTTTGGTCCCGTTGGTCGGATACTTGACTTGTAACGGAGAGGTTGCGGGTTCGAGTCCGGCTACTGGTCGTGTACCAATGGGACTCTTTTTCAGAGGCTATGTACGCAACGCAACGTTCGTACGGTGATGGACAACAACGTGATGAAACCCGCACACAACAAGGTGTGTGAACCCTATAACGGCGATGGGCTCACCCCCTGTCACGTTGGGTTAAATTCGCTTGGTGAACCGTGAGCATTAGCTTAAGCAACCTACCCCGCTTTGGGATTAAAAGGCGTGAAGTGTATTTTTAAAACTTAGAAGTGGCCTGAGTAATGTTTGATTTGTTAAAGGGCATTACGAGTACAATGACTCCGAGTTCCGTTTTAGCTCGAAGATTGGAATAATATAAATAATAATAATGGAATAAAGTAATAATAATATTATCTGATGGAGTATTCTGCCCTAATTACCTGCAATGATAATAGCTATTTACAAGATATGTTGTCTTAAAGAGTATACGGGTGTTTAAAATTAGCATTTCATGTTTAGGTCCTTTCGCTTCATCTCATCTATGAATGTAGATGAAGCGAAAGGACCGTGACAAATTTATGAAAGGAGATTTATTGTAGTCTCTGTCTACCTCTCTGGGAGACAGGAGTGAAGTGTAATGTATGGAATAATGGAATGTATGTATTTAGAAGTTAACAGTCTGAATGTTACGATCATTAAATGCTGTACAGATGTACGGTTTATGATTTTATTAGATATACCATAACAATGTATCTAATAAAATGGTATATGTGTAATAAAAACATAAGTACCTTTATTATATTCGTGCAATGAAAAGAGTAGTAATTAACTGTCTTACAAACAATAAACTTTACGTTCATTATCAATGAAACATGCGGAGTCGTCTTGACTGCGAAGCTTCCCTATTGGAGCCTGCATAATTTGTAATGGTGTTTATTTTTTAACAATCATAAGCATTGTCGAAAGTTTTTAATTTCTGTTTAACTTGTTTAAGGATTTCCTAAGTTCATGGTCACCCGAACGCCAACACAAAAGGGTGACTATAAGTTAGGTATCCGGGTGGATCATCTACCATATTTGGTATGATTATTTTTCAACAGCCTGGTATAAACTACGCTTTCGTATATAATTTTCTTGCGTAATTGTGTCGACGTAACTCGCGGACCCTTCTTTAAAAAGGTTCTTTCGAATGTATTTTTTTTTGCGGATCGTACCCAAAGATTTCGCTTGATAAGCGATTATTATGTTAAGGGCCTCGAGAATTGTTATTCTGTGATTTCGTCTTTACCTTTCTTCTGTTTGTATTGTTTGAATTGATTGGTTCGGGATTCAATTTTCGTTAAGTAATAAATTGGTGCGAATTCTTCCAGTGTAATTTTATTGTTTCTTTGGTTTTCAATTGTGATGGACCGTACTTGTGTAAAGTAGTTTTTACACATAGATTTTTATTGTTAATTTTCTTGACCTTACTTTAAGCTGTTTTAGCCGTACAAAATATGTGACACATTTAATAGTCAATCGAAACACAAAACCGATAGAAAGTACAAAGTTGGAGAAGGAAAGAGTGGAGGTCAGGAAGCCCTACTTAGGTAACTCTCCGAGAAATTGGTTGACATTATATAATAACAAAAAACTGTACATTTTAGGTCTGAATTGTACATGATTATTTTCTGTTTTTAAACTGTCCTCAATAGAATATTCAAGACAAAACATCAATCGAGATTAAATAAACGACAAATAAAAACGAATTTGATTACTAACATTGTAATCTTCCCTAGATCACGCAGGTCAGTAGGCGAAATTTTGAAAATAAATATGCGGAAATACACTTTATAGTTCTTTACTCCATAAAATATCTATGAAAACCGGACATAAAAAGAAAGCGAACGTTCATGAACCATTACTCCGATTGATAAATTTTAAGTGATAGTTATTTACTGTTTATTGCAACTTCATAGTTGTCGATGTACCTACAATAATTTCCAAAGCGGAATTCCGACCGCTCTAGACGCTTGAGTAGTTTGTCGCGTGACGGTGGCAGTTCGACATTAATATTTTATTTATTTCGCCAATGAAAATCAAATGCATTCGACACTTAGTCTTCACATAGGTTCAACGACACCGACGTAAATTGGTCTTCTGTGTGTAGGACATTTCAATGAATAACAAGTTCAGGAGAAATTGGAAGTGTACAGATAAGTTTGTCCATGCTACAGCATATTTATAGCACCATTTTAAATTTAGACTTTCTTCGCCCAAACTCGTTAGCAACGGAGGCAACTTGTTTACTTTTTTGGATATGTTTTGCTTTTGTATTCGTATTAAGTGATATTTGCGATTTTGTGCATTCTGACTAATTACCTACTATAAACAGAAATAAAAAAAAAACATGTAGTAACTCCACATACGAGTTCATGTACAAAACAAATTATTGTGGAAGTTTATATTATTCGTGTTTTATATCGGAAAGAGGAAATATTTATATGTACTATAATTATTTGGAATTGTGATGCGTATATAACCGTAACCATGAAAACAGTTACCAGTAACTACTTACCTGCAATTAAAAGTAATGTTATCAGAATCAGTGTAATCCCTGAAGCTACATACGCCCCCTAGTATTTTACTACTATGTCCCTGAAGTACCCTTTTGGCGATTATAGTATCCTAAAATTGGACAAACCTCTGCTATACAGCCAGTGCTAACTACACCACGGACTGATACAGATAAACATACCTTGAGTATACTGACCTATACCTGAAGTAAACACAACATCGTCCGAAGGTAAAAGCGGAACCTCAACTAGACCACGGCAACAAGTAAGACGTTTTGCGTAACAACACAGCAGAGAAAGTAATAAGAACACCGAATGGTTAAAGCAACAGAATGCATTGAAAAGAAAAAAATAAGTACCATTGTCTAGACTGTAGTACAATATGTATGAAGCGAGGTGTCAACTTCAATTGGTGCTAACGGAAGACGTGAACGAATTTCGCAATGAAAGTATCGAGGGTCCTTTCGTTTTCGACGGGCGAGTGCTAAATGCACGTAGATGTGTGACGTCATGCAACAAAACGAGCATTTCGAATCGCTGATAAGCCGTCGCTTATGTGGCCAGCATACGTATTTGCAAACATATGCTGCGTGGGCGGTTTAAAAATGTAGTAAGGCTACTTTCGGATTAAATCGCTGAAAAATTCGGGGCGAAAGACAATGTCGGTAGTAAATTAGGCCAAAGTTGAGATTGAGATGGGTGTTTGTTATCGCCCCTGCAGGCCTTATTAATTGAATTTGACTATCTAAGTCCCTCTAATACGATGTCATGTCACCGAAAGTTCTGTTCTAAACTAATTGTGGCCATGAATTTGTATGTGTGTAATCTAATATATAAAATGTCCATGTCACAATGTTAGTTACCGTGCTCCTCCGAAACGGTTTTACCGATTTTTACGAAATTTTATATGCGCATTCAGTAGGCCTGAGAATCGGGTACTATCTATTTTTTAAGCATCTACCAGTTGTATTTCTGCCGATACACGGGGTACAATGGCAACTTATTACGGCAAAAACAAATGTTTGCCGGGACAGCTTGTGTACTTATAACATTGTCGATAGAATTATAATTGTCATTAATATAAGTTCAGCAGCGATTGTACATTGAATACACAACAGGACTCGAAACAATTCGATGGTCCCTATTAAGAAAGTCAAAACGGAACATGTCCAGGAGAGAAGATAGTTTTGAATATTAAAACGAAACTACTTGTGTGTACCACTTCAAATTTACAACAGCTTATAATCTTTGGTTTCCTTACGTGATGTAATATACGTATAAGTTTATAGATCTTAATATCGCCAATCTAACGGTGTAGAAAAGTACACTAATACATATTCCGAAAATTGCACTACCGACATATCTAATTGGCACCATCGAATTATTCAACCACTTCCAAATGTCAGTTCTATATGGAGCGACAGTAACAGCATGCGATTTTAGAACCAAATCGATACTAACTTAATACGAACGTAGAGCGACAATTGTCCTACACTGTCCTAATATTCAGAGCACTAGGAATTCAGAACGCACGACAAATTTTCACCCAGGAGTGCTCCAGCTGTTTGTATTCACGTGCAATGCAATGGACGGCACGTGTCAGTGAAAGTGTTAATTCCCGAACCAGATTTTGAGGGGCCAGTTATTATTGTGGAAAGTCGAAACAGTGTCGGTAACAAAACGAGAAGTACTGGTACATTGTTGTTAGGTTACAAATTTTCACATTCCAAATGTTTCGTTTTTTGTAATTAATATTATGGATTCTTTAACATAACGTGACATTGAATGACAGGATAAGGAATAGTGTGATAAGAGAAAGTTGCGGTTTGAAGAAAGCAAGAACGGAAACAAATTCTACTCATATTATAAAAGCGGAAATGTATGATTCTCGTATGTGAAATGAGAGATGTGACTTGAGTAGATATTCGTTACATACTTCCTCATGGAAAAACTTCTGAACGGATTCCCACCGAACTTGCTAACCGAAGATATTACAGCCTGGATTAAGAAATATCATATACTTCATCCAGAAATTCCTGCGAGAACGGCGTTACCGCGGGACATTGGTAAGTATGACAAATAAAACTTTTTGACATAGAAAATAAACCGACAAAAGAACTGAAGAACCATTTATTTTCCAAGTTTATATGGGATCACTTTTCCAGTAAAAGAAAAAAAACAAATATCAAAATGAAATGTGCTGCGTGGTCGTACATTAATTAAACAATTTTTTTTTTAAATATACACATTGATTTGGTAACCTCCTCCGTCTTGCGTCGATTAAAAAAGATGCGAAGACCTCTGACGTCACTCACCCCATGTTCGCGCCGTGATCCAAGTCCGATCCCTGTTCCGGGAAATTTTCCACGAAATAGGAACTTTATCAATTACCGACTAATGTGTCGAAGTTCGGGGCCAACTTTCGCCGAGTTCCCCTTACGATTGGATTATTGATGAATTTCTTAAAGCACGTTTAGTGTTGCTCGGGACTGATTTACTTATTTATATCTTTTTGTGTACATAAGCACTTTTATCTATCTTTATATGTACAAACGTTTATATGATGGTACTTCGTAAATATTTGTACGTACACCTATATTTATTACCATAATTATGTATATTTATATGATACTTATTTACTCTTATTATTTTAGTACTAGGATAGAACATGCTCGACCGGACAGCGACACACACTACCCATGTGCTAAGTTCCGTTATATATGAATTAGGTTACCTGAAAGAATTCGCTCTGAGCGATAAAGTCGCCATTTGCGATCTTACCATTGTTAGTTTTACATTTTGTAATGTAGGTCCAATATGCAATAAAGAGTATATTAATTCATAAAAAAGTATAATAATGTCAGTCTCTTACTGACAGCTGAACTTTAAATATTCCGCATAGAAATGCAAACAATCCTTTTAATCCCGAAGCGTAGTAGACAATTCTACCTTCCAAGCAAATGCCCACGGTTCACCGAGCGTATTTAACTCAATGTGATTAGGACTGGGCCCATCGCTGTTATAGTATTCACTTCATACACACTTTGTGATATTTTTATGTTTCATCTCGGTGCTTCCTTCACCGTAGCATCTAATACATGTATTTATTTTTCATTGTTGCCAATATATGTTCAAATCGTACGCACACGCCACTGTAACGTTCAGTTCACACTGAATCCGAACAGAACGCATTCCCGGAGCGGTCATGTGTGAAATACTCCAGTTGTTATGCACCCATACCTAGACAGACCGCTGTTGCTAACCAAATTTATTTGCCACGGTCAGGTTTCCCGACCCCATGTTGGCTTTGAGTTAAACAGCTTAACTGTGGTGACTTTGTGGTGTTCACAGAGAGAGTTAGATCAAAGGATGTAGCAAATGTGAGGGCGCTCGCTTGCACTTTCGATGTGTTATTGTATTCGTGAGCCAACGACTCGACTGTAGATTTTGTACAGCGAAAGAAAAAATACCCTTCTGGTCTACGTACGTATGATTTATTGTTGTGTGGCTCTACAGGGCCTTGTGCCCAGTATCACTGCGACCATTGCTGAACTTTTTATTGTGATCGCTGCCTAGTTAGTAATTTATAGTTATCTATCACTTTTGGGCGCCTTTATAAAAGTAAGTACATTTTTGATACTAAGAGCGTCTGTGGTCCAGTTGGTCGGATACTTGACTTGTAACCGGGAGATCCCGGGTTCGAGTCCGGCTACTGGACGTGTACCAATGGGACTCTTTTTCAGAGCCTATGTACGCAACGCAACGCTCGTACGGTGAAGGACAACATCGTGATGAAACCTGCACACCACAGGGTGTGTGAACCCTATAATGGCGATGGGCTCGCCCCCGGTCACGTTGGATTTAATACGCTTGGTGAACCGTGGGCATTTGCTTTAGCAAGTGTCTCTGCCTACCCCACTTTGGGATTATAAGGCGTAAAGTGTATTTATTTATTTTTTAATTTTGATGCTGAGATTCACCAACTCATCTTATGAAAATATATGTTTTCACAGATGTGTGGATTGTTTGTGTACCAGAGGTCCACACTCACTCAGAAGGTCGTATGGGAGTTTCATCTGACTCATTCCTGAAGCGACACATTATATGGTACATAGGAATATTGTATATCTTTATTTCATGTAACCTTTACTGTGTCCCACAGTTGGGCACTATGTTCTATCTCGAACCCTCCTTCCGATAGCAACTAGATAAATAGTTACGTGCAGGATTTTCTAAGGACTATGGTGTCGTGTGGGAAATGAATGTGCTTGTTCACGTTACACCAAGAAGTTTATTCCAATGAAATCGGTTCCCTATGTGCTTTTGATTGTTACTTTTGGAATTTCACACCACCTATATTTAGTTTTGTGACGTCCGTTTATTTATTCATGGACACATGTTACGGACAGTTTTGACACCCATGCATGCTCCTATATTCGATATAAGTATAGGTTTCGTCCACCATAACAATACATGGTTTAAAACAAAGTCGTCTCCAGCTGTCTTTCATTATGTAGGTATGCTTAGGTCTTTAAAACTATGCAACGGATTTTAATGCGGGTTTCTTTATTAGATTGAGTATGTAATTTTGTATACTAATACAAAAACACTGTTTATTATGTTTATTGGCAAAACAACGTTTGCTGGGTCAGCTTTTTATTTTATCATCGTCATCATCAGTCCATACTTGTCCACTGCTGGTCATAGGCTTTTTATTTATTGTTATTATACATAAATAAAAAGCTATCCTAAAGTATAGGAACCATACGACCTGTATTTAAAGACTCATAGAAGAATTGAACGATGGTAAGCTAATGTCTATATATCAAATGGTATCTATTGCAAGGTTTATATGTGTTAGTCACGAAATAAAGTCTGAATCTTATAGCAACAAAAAAGAAAACGTATTATGCCTTTGCAAAATACAATTTAAAAAACTAATACAATTTACATTTTCAGTTCTCATAACTCTTTGACGTTGGAAATAAAAAAACGGCCTTTGTTTGTTCTTTTGGAATATGAAACTTCAAACGGATTTAATATCAAATACATTATTTGTGTTCTTATGAAATTCGTGTTATTTTTATTAGGTATATTTCCTAACATGTGAAGGTGAAGGGTTATTTAAACGCTTGCAACATTGTTACATTTTATTTTTTAGAGTTGTTTTTTTATAGAACAGGTTGGTAGGTCACGAAGGGTTACAAATTATTGTAACCTTAAGGCTTAGGTAGAGAGAGCTCAGTCACATAGCGGCAGCTATCCCGTCAAAGTGTAGATTTTTACACATTTATAATCAAACGTTGTTGAGCTCGTGTCAATATGAACAACATACTATGGCGACAACGCGGGGAAACGAAAAAAAAATGTTTCGTCTCCATACAAAGTAGCCAATTTTCTGCCTCGGAAGATTTTTAAGACATTTTGTGTAGATGTAAAAAAAATTTTTTTCGTTTCCCCGCATTGTCGCTATGGTAAAATTTGTTCATATTGACGAGCCCAACAACGTTTCTAAGTCCATTTCCCGGGGTCCTTTTGCACACTTTACTCTTATGTTGGTAAGTATTGTAGAGTGTATCCCGGAGTCACCCATCATGCACCGCCGATGACCACCGGATGGATTTTAGTCGGACTGACGGTTTGATTTAACCCAGTCACTCCTCTGGGCGGCTGGGCATCCATAACGGATTTCTCCTTCGAAATAATAAAAAAGAAGGCATCGTAGAGTGCCCTTAGAGAGCGTCATTCACCCCAAATGACGGATCTCATTGGGGGAGGCCCTCGTCCAGCAGTGGACGTTATTTGGCTGATGATGATTGTAGAGTGCATCAGTTGTGACATACTTAAGTACAAGTTGAAAAGTTATAAATAAAATAAATAAATAAATACACTTTACGCCTTTTAACCCCAAAGCGGGGTAGGCAGAGGCACTTGCTAAAGTAAATGCCCACGGTTCACCAAGCGTATTTAACCCAACGTGACAGGGGGTGAGCCCATCGCCGGTATAGGGTCAACACACCCTGTGGTGTGCGGGTTTCATCACGATGTTGTCCTTCAAAAGTTATATCTAATGTTAATAAAGATATTTAATCGCTCATGATCACCAATAACGATGACGAATTAAAGTCATTACCGACAAAGAAACGATATAATTTGAAATGCTAAAATGCATTCAGCTCTAACTGGCGTGACCGACGCACACATTACGTTATGCTTTGATCGCTTATGTAAATCTTTACACTGCATTTAGACAGTACCACTATATATTGATCTGCGTTGTATATTGTGTAATATACAATGACAGCTCGAGTTTGTGTGGACGTGTACACGACTGTACGTAATCCTACTAAATAGTGGTAAACGTAATGTTGGCTCGTTTTGTTTGTTACGACCTACTCGTTTTGTGCTGATGTGTTACCTATTTGATTGGTACCGCGGGTATTTCACGCGTTTTTTTTCAAGTAACTAATGGACGCCCCGCAATTTCATTCGCGTAGTTTTCAGTATTAATTTCTAAAATTGAAAAAAAAAAATGTATATACACTTCACGCCTTTTAATCCCAAAGCGGCGTAGGCAGAGGAACTTGTTAACCAAGTGCCCACTGTTCACCAAGCGTATTTAACCCAACGTGACAGGGTAGAGCCTATCGCCGTTATAGGTTTCACACACCTTGTGGTGTACGGGTTTCATCACGATGTTGTCCTTCACCGTACGAGCGTTGCGTTGCGTACATAGGCTCTGAAAAAGAGTCCCATTGGTACACGTCCTGTAGCTGGACTCGAACCCGTGACTCCCAGTTAGTATTCGACCAACTGGACCACAGACGCTCTCCAAATTAATTTCTCTTCAAAAATATTACCACCAGTTTTAGAACCGTAACACCAAATGGACTGATGATA
>SJJU01002640.1:0-34158 GCA_012932125.1 Conopomorpha cramerella | reverse complement strand
TCTATTATATAAAATTCAAAGCCACTTTTCGTTGTCATGTCATAACTCCGGAACGGGTGGACCGATTTCGCTAATTCTTTCTTTGTTGTGCTTATTAATGACAGCAGAAGGTTCTTATGCAAGAAAAAAATGACATCCACTGCTGGGCACAGGCCACCCTAGATATGCATATTAATAGTTAAGACAGGACAACGTCTCTCGAGTCCACTAGTATATATTCTATATATATATAGATATTTCTGATGAGGATTGAAAATTAAAGAAACGGTAAATCTTAATTGGAGTCTTACGGTTTTTGAAATATCGTGTAATAATTATTCAAGTTTTATAAGTGATCCGGAAATTTTGCCCACGAGTGTACTTTGCTCGTGATAACTTTTGCACAAGAAAACATATTTTGAGACATAGCCATACAACTGGTAATCCCGTACATAACGAACAATTCACTAGACCCATCTCAAATATATATTGTGCATGTTTGCGAGTGCAAACGTTATCCACGGTTACAGACTCCGCCCTGTAGGTGTAACCGCCTAAACACAAAACAAACATTTTTAATACAATACATTAGCGATAATCTACGTTCGTTGCCAGATAGGTACCTACCGCTAGTTACCACATGTGGGTGTTCTTTTCACCTGTCGAAAGATGAATGAAGATAGATATTATAGACTACCTACGCATGGAGCGTTTGAAATATCATCATAATGAGGAGATTGAATACCTACCCTGCTTGGGATTGGTAGGGCTGAAATATATCTATATATTTGTTTTAGTCACGCGGGGTACAAGAGGACTGTTTACAAAATAAATTGAAAGTTAAAATAGGTTTTCAGAAACTAAGATTTTATATAAATGGGCTGCATGGCTGTGAAATGCACCATGCTGGATTGAGATAGACGTTACATTTTTCGAGTTTGTTTAGTAAGCCTTTTCATTTGATACTCGTATTTATAGGGGTGCATTAGAAATAGTCCGCCATCTTGCAAGCTCTGCCATGTTGGATTTACAAAAACGTAGTTAGCAAACATACCTATAAAATCTTTCACCTCAATCGGTCCAGGATATATGCTTCAAAACTGAGCTACAAGATTTGACCTAACAACAAACATACCACATACAAATATTCCAAGTTAATGAAAATATTTTACAATTACTCTCAGTTACAGTTGGTCGGATCCTTGACTTGTAACCGGGAGGTCCCGGGTTCGAGTCCGGCTACTGGACGTGTACCAATGGGACTCTTTTTTAGAGCCTATGTAGCAACGCAACGCTCGTACGGTGAAGGACAACATCGTGATGAAACCCGCACACCACAAAGTGTGTGAACCCCATAACGGCGATGGGCTCACCCCCTGTCACGTTGGGTTAAATACGCTTGGTGAACCGTGGGTATTTGCTTTAGCAAGTGCCCCTGCCTACCCCTCTTTGGGATTAAAGGCGTGAAGTGTATTTATTTATTTTTATTTATTACAAAAAAAAAACTTTTTGCGCTCTTATTTTGGAACCTTTAGAAGTGTTGATGTATTGCATTTATGAACTTGACTGTATGTACATATTGTACCTACACGAGTACACCACTGATAATGGGCATGTAAAATGAAACAACAACCGAAATTGAAGCAAAATTTAGAAACTGGTCCGCGGAAATTATAACCGTTTATTTAGAAAATCAATATAATATTTCTGGTAGCCGCGTAGCCTCCGGGCACAAGGTTCATGCTTCTAGCGTAGCGAGGGGCCTTAATGAGATAATAATATTTCTTGCACAGGTGTTTTCGCAAACGAAAATATGTACCTGTTATGGGTATGAATTAAATGTGTGGGATGCTCTAAACAGTATCTAATTCTATTTAAATCCACCGTTTGTACCTTTAGTGCAATAAACTATTAAGTAGTAACTAGATCGTTTACGCAATATATAAAATGACGTTCTTTTCTTAAACTAGTTCGTAATTTACCTAGGACGTGTACAATGTTTAGACGTTTTGCATAGAATTCCTGAACAGTCATTGTATAAAACAGATAGTGTGCAATTTTTAGTTACCTATTTTATTAAGTCCGCCCACTGTACATTTATTGCAATAAGTATTAAATACAAATATATTCGATCCAAACTTTATATAAAATATTTTTTGGCACGGTAAAAATTTTAATTATCCAAGCTCCTCTCGCTGTACACGCCTTAGGACAAAACAATCCAATTGCATACCAGTCTTGGCTCCATATACCTAAAGTATTTTTTGCTCACCCTTAACTTTAACCGAACCTGTTCAGGTTCTGTTAGTAGGTATGTACATTGCACATGTTGCCTTATGCGATTCCGGTATTCTATATGATTCCTAGGCAATGTAAGAGAAAAATCCCAATTTACACAATGCCAAGGTATTATATGGTTTTACACGATCCCTTCCGGATTATAAGCATTGCATATTATTATTGCCTTCTATTCTGTATTTTTTTTTATTTGGCTTTTTATATTAAATCTATAGATATAATTTCTAATAAGTGAGGTTACAATTAAATAAATGGTTACTTTAAACATTTGACCTGTTGAAGCGTACAGTACTCAACTGTTGGGAACGGATTAGCTTTCTTGTAGCTTGCCCTCTCTCTAAAATACATGGATATGAAATACTCGTAAAAAGAACATGTTTCCGAACGCTAACGAAAGAAATGAAAATGGTGTAGTAACTGAAGCATAAAAATTTTCCTTCCTTTTTTATTTCTTTTATTATGAACAGTTTATTGATATTTACAAAAATACATTTTTTATTTGTGATGTAGTACTCGTATCTTTGTTCAAATTTTTCAGCTCAATTAACTGTGTTCACCTGGGACAGTCCGAAAGTTTAGGAATGCAGAATCATAAACAGGTAACTCTTTAGGTACAGTCGAAAAGTTTCCAGTCAATCAGTTTTGATGACAATGTGTCACAAGAAAAACATCAAAAAGGTGGAGATGTTAAATTGTGACAAGTTAAACACATTAATGCACGTTTAAAGATTAGGGCGGTAGACCCGGCCCCGGACCATGATGTCTAAAAGAGTATTCTGTGTGACAGTGACAGTTTAGCACTCACATAGCGCTGTCCCAGTTACACAACGAGAGTATTTTTACTGTAAGACCTCATAGTACGGGGCAGTACTGTACAGTTGCACAACTTTTACGTATACGTTAAGGCTTGTTGGCGTGACAACGTTTAATAACTCGATACTACGGGCTGCATGCACGAAAAAGATGACGTCATTGTCCCGTTCCACAAGCGAGTGTACTACTACTGCAATGTTTGACGTTTTCAAACCGTAAAGTCAAACTACCGTCCGTAAACCGATTACAGACAACCATTTTATTTTTGTTACCATTAGATTTGGCGGTGTTGAACGCTGTAGGTGAGTTGTAAGGGGATAAAAACTGTAGCTTTATGTAATTTTTTGAAGAAACTCGCACTGACATTTTATGAAAAGTTTAAAACAGGCATTACAGACACAGTTACATGTGCCGTGGTCATGAGCTGAATGCTTATATTTGGTTAATTTTCGCGCTACAATACCCGTTTTAAACTTGTAGCTTTATGTTCTAGATGTTTATATTATACTAGCTGTACCCCGACCGGTATTACCCGTAATTGAGCCTGTTCCGGTGGGAAAATCTAGATAAATTACCTATATTAATATAACTAACATATTAGCCTATGTTAACCCAGGGAGCTAAATTTGATATGGAGGTATACCAAATTCTAATAAAATCTCTTTAGTCGTTTAGACGCGAAGAAGTAACAAACGTACTTTCCCCTTTTGCAACTAGACAGTGGAAAACCAATGTAGGTAAGTTATTATAGTATCTGACCTCGAATGTGCAAATATCATTAAAAGTTGCCAAATAATATTGAAGGATAAGTATAAATTGTAATGGCCCTATAGAAGTTCAAGTATAGATTTTATGTTGTTTATATTTCTCAATGTCAGGAATGTACCTAATCATAATATTCATAGAATATTACACATTTTGTAAACACAATGCATGTCGCATTCACCTATACAATTTTACAGTCAAACTATCTCATATAACCAAAATACAAATAAATAAAGGAGTGAAAGTTGGGTATGGCAGAAGAAGCATAAAACTAAACTCAATGCCGTAGAAATGCTGTCATTGTGGAGCATGAAAGGCGTGACAATAAATGACAGGATAAGGAATAGTGTGATAAGAGAAAGTTGCGGTTTGAAGGAAGACGTAGTGACCAAGATTGAAAAGGGCATGCTTCGGTGGTTTTGGCATATGGAGAGAATGGATGAAAGTCGATTGACGAAAGAGATTTATATGGGTGATGTAATGGGCCGGGTGAGTAGAGGTCGCCCCAGAAAGACATATACAGACCAGATTGGTGATGTCCTGGCCGAAGGTGGCGTGAAAAGTACTAGAAACCGGAGGTCATGTATGAAAAGATGTATGAATGTAGATGAAGCGAAAGGGTTATGTCAGGACCGTGACAAATGGAGATCTGTAGTCTCTGCCTACCCCTCTGGGAGACAGGCGTGAAGTGTATGTATGTACAAATAAATAAACGTATATACCCACATCAAAAGTGTCTAGGGATTAAGTACATTTTAGAAGATTGCAATCAAGAATATATTTCATAAAAACTGAATTCATTCAGAATTTATTCAAAATGTGGCGATAAATCATGGATACAGGCATGGGGAATTAGGTAGGAGACCAATCCAGAAGATTCGATTTGATATAAGTATATTAAATTTTTTTTAGAGCTAAAAATGTTCTTGTTCCCTAGACACTTTTGATGTGTGTATATACCTCATAGCTTGCCTCGGTGTATTCTGTTAAAAGTTAAAGCATACTAAAAGTTGTTTATTTATTTAAAAGTTTAAAAGTTGTTCACATTATGAGTCCCACAATGTTTCTAAGACCATATCTCGGGGTTTTTCAGTATAGGTATACCTAGCTTTCTTTGTACTACCTATGGTGGGTAAAGTAACCCCTACGCCAAAACTTAATTTGGCTGTTGCGCTACCTTCTTTTTGTACAAATAAAGTCTCATACTGGTTTCCTGATTCAATACGGCGGCGGGGACTCGAGATGTAATTCAGCGCGCAGGTGCTACGCCAGTTTCCCTCTAATCGAGACAGTAAAACTTCCTCCGTAAACCGTGAACACGTTAGACGGTTACGCCCTTGGCCTGCCATTGGTCTGGCAACTTTGTCTTTTCGGAAAAAGCTAGATGTAATATTTTTTACTAGGTAACATTTTTAGGTTTGAACGCTGACATAGGTGTAATTGCAAGCGGTAATATGTACGTAAATCTACATAGTAAGACTAATCTATGGACGGATAAGTAAGTGGTATACTTGTCTAAGCACTTATTCGTTCACTATCGCCCAGTAGAAACAACTAAAGAGAGATATTTGAAATGTGTGAATATAGAGCTAGCATAAGATTTAACTACTGTAAAATATTTATTAGAATGCGATCGCGCCCCGCAATTTCATCTGCGTTTTTCTGTCCTAACATATTGTGTTGAAAGATAACTGAAACTACGCTGACGAAATCGCAGGGCGGATCAGTACCTATGTATATACCTACATTCATATATCTAACAAATATAATAAACACAACAAACCTTAGCCTATTTATAAATTGATATTATTAATATGAAGAAGATTGGCTACATCAGCCATCTCCGGGTGCATGAGCGTCAAAGTCACCGGAATTGACGATGACGGAGCGAAGTGGTCGCCATGACCGAAATCGGTCGGAACGATTATCATCATTTGGTTTAAGTATCGAAGACATGGGCATTTCAGAATTAGTTGCGTCTTTCACGTGACTTTTCTACCTGGCTCACGTAAAAGAAGCAATCAACTTTATAGATTCACGTGTGATGCCGTGACCATGAGAAATAGTGTTTTATTTTTATGTACATAATATATATTAATCATAGAACATATTTCAAATATCCGACACAAACAACCACATGCATCAGGCACGTGTACATGAAATCCCACAACTACGATTTATGAGTTTTTCTCAAACAAAGAATCGTAATATTCGCGTGTATTGGGATTCCATCGAATCATCACTAGATAACAATGAGTATCGATGCCATAGCCCATTAGGGTTCGTGCCATCCTCTAGCGAATATGAGGAAATAAGATTTTAGAGATCCATTGGGACATCCGTAAACCCCGACGTAAGTGATTCCATAAATATACTCGCTTTTTGGCCCAATGCCTACCTGTTACCTTATTAAAACACTGCTATTGAATCAATTAGGGCATAAACATTAAGAGCTTAAAAAAAATTAAGAATTAAGCACTTTTCAGAACGTTTCTAAGATAAAAAAAACGTATAGAAATATTGTAGCATGCAACTCCGTAAAGGGAATAGGCGATGTCAAATATTAATTTAGAACCTACCTCTACTTACACTGGTGGCCATCCATTAATCACGAGAACATTTCTTGTGAGCTCTGGCAAACAATAACTTGTATCGTATATTTTTTGCAGAGGCCCCATATGTGCGCCCCGTTACATCCTTGACGACGTTTTTTGTCAACAGGGTCTTGTAATGGACAAAGTTTTCCTCGGCGACTGTAATTGTGAGGGCCGCAGGGAGGATCATAAATTACCTCAAGCTGTTCCCTCAGCCCTCCCGTGAAGTACTGATTGAACTTGCTAATCAACTGAAAGAAATGGACGGCCTGAAACGGAAATACTCTTTGAGAGGAAATCGGAAACACGGTTTGATTCATTACCTATTTGCGGACCGGGCTTTTATCCGGAGCTTTGAGGGATAATTATTATTTTCTCTTGTAAAAAATATATTTATTGAATTCATTACATTAATTAATAGGTTCCCGTAGAATAAATAATGCCAAAAAAAAATTAGGTTGACCCGATGCGTACAAAGTGTTCCTGCTGTGGTGTAGGTCTCTCTTAATAATAATGCTTTGTCTCTCTCTCTGTTCAGTAAAATAATTACACTTTTATGTACCTATTGACTACACAACACAAAAATACGGCAAACTTTCAACGTGCACCATAACTCAGCCTTTCAATACAAGTCAAAGACATGTAAATCCATTACAACCAAACAGGCCCGATTTGCTTATCAATAATTCTACTTAAGATATGCATTAGAAAAAAAATCCGCTGCAATATCAAAGGCTTCGTGGTGTTTTCTTTATAAAGTGAAACGTGACTGGGGTAGCAAATGGATGATCTCTCTATGGAATTTGATCGATACACTTTTTCAGACGTACCAGCTTACCACTTAACCGGCCAGAAGTGTTTGATACTTATAGCAAATTTCATCCAAAAATTTGTAGAATAATCTTCACTCAACTCCAAAACTATTTACCAACATAAAAAATAAACAGTAGGTATTTTGATTTAAATAATTACTATGCCTTGAGCACGAACCAACGTGCTCAAGGCATGCGGCACATATTAAAACTATTCATAAAAAAAATTGTTGGCGGAACAAAGTTCTCCGGATCAGCTAGTCTAAAAATAAAATTTGATCAATGTGGAAAATAATAAATTAACGTATGTACCTACAAAAAAATTTAAAAAGATAATGTACATTTAAAATTGGAAGTGAATAATATTATTGAATCTGTTCCTAAAAAAATTGCAAATATCTTTAATGACGAAAACCTACCCATAGGAAAGGCAATTAGTGACCCTATAGAAAATTCAATGTATCTAACTCCGGTAACTTTCCGTGAAACATTTAACATTTTGAGAAACCTAAAAAATAAATACAGTCATGGCACTGATGAACTTCCCCCGCCCTAATAAGATCTTGTGCAGATGAGCTAACTTACCCACTAACGAAGTTCATCAATCAATCTTTTGATAAAGGACATTTCCCCAAATCACTTAAAACTGCAGTTATAAAACCAATACATAAGAAAGATAGCAAAAAAAACCCCAACAAGTATCGTCCCATTTCAATTCTGCCTACATTTTCCAAAATCTTTGAGCGGGCAATATGTAATAGAGTCTATGATTACTGTGAAAAATACAAAATATTTAAAGACAGTCAAAATGGGTTTAGAAAGAAACGATAAACCACCTTAGCAGTTTTCAATTTTGTACAAGAAATACTAAATATAATAAATAATAAAGAGTAAAAGATAAGAGCAATAGGAATTTCAATCGATTTAACAAAAGCTTATGATAAAATACAGTATGACATTCTACTCAATAATGTAGGTCTTCGAGGTAATATTTATAATTGGTTTAAATCATATTTATTTGAACGCGCTCAGGTAGTAGAAATTGAATATTACAATTGCAATACTCAAATTGTAGAAAAATATCAATCTACACTAAAAGAAGTAAATGCTTCTATTCCACAGGGCAGCGTAGCTGGCTGCTTTTATCTCTACTTAGTTACTAAGTACAATCCAATGAATACCTACTAGATACAAAATTTGAATAAAGTAAATGTTCTAGTCAGATTCCACAACTAGGTAGATACCAATAGTAGCAAGTCTGTGTTATATAGGTTTAAAATACAAATAGACATAAGAAATACCAATGGAACTAAGAAAGCAAACAAATTTTTTGGAACACTGAAGGCATATTTATGATTGATTATCTGTCCAAAAACTCTACGATGATCGCTCAATATTATGCTAATTTATTGGACAGACTACACGAAATCATAAAAGAAAAAAGAAGGGGCAAACTCAGCAAAGGCGTTCTGATTTTACACGACAATGAGCCTATTCACACAGCCGCTACAGCATTCTCTGTTCTGACGAGAAACGGCTTCTCGGAGATTGACAATCCAACCTACCGACCTATAGAGACTATTTTCTCTACAAAAATTTGGAGCTGGAGAAAAGCTTCCCACGACGAAATGATGTTGACGCAATGAGCGAGCAACTTCTTTTCAGCCACCGTACGTATTTATATTTAAACTCTGCAATGTATGCAGCAAGAAAAGAAAGTTTAGGCAACCTGAAATTAATTTAATCTGTTGCATCGTACGATACGAGTTAAATTTCATTTTCATTTTAATTATTCCTTCCACAATCAAAGTAAAGTCGTTCATATATAATCGTAACATAACAAAGGAATCCATCCCTGTTCCCAGCTAAAAGGCCGCTCATCTTGTCTAGGTACAGCATAAAACGGCTGGATTAATTTACCTACGACGACCATTCTGCGGATGACAGCCTTTGTGTTGTCTGTTATGAAGCATGGGGCCTTTATTAGCTTCGATCAGTCAAAGACTATAAACTGCTCGGTACTAGTTGAGCTCCCTTCCAAAGAAATCTTAGCTGAAACCAGCCCATGACATCTTTTTGCAGTAAAGATGACAGAGGTACGTCGAAAAACAAATCGACACTGATTACAAATTTTAAAAAAATCGAATAAACGGAACCACCTGCGTTTTATTTAGTCAAGATAAGTGAAACAAATCATATCGATGGAGTAGTTTGTGATTAGCTATTAAATTATGAATAGACTATTTTAAGATTGAGTATGTCAAGAAAAAGCTGAATGCATAGCAATATAACGGCTAATAGTAGTGTCGTTATATTGGTATAGCACAGAACACATCTCAGACTGCCAGTACGGCTTCCGAGCGCAGCGGTCGACTGTCGGACAGTCGACCTGGGCTTGCGGCGGCAGGTGGCGGAGTGCGGCGTTGCCTGCCGTGGTCGTGCATCAGGGAGGCCCTTAAGTACCACGAGGTTCCTATATCCTGTATCCTCCCTACCTGCGGCTTGCCCTCGACGCGTACATCTGGGACAGGAGCATCACGTACCCTGTTCGGGAGGTTTGGCGCCGTCGGGAGATGTCGTGCGGCGTTCCTCTGGAGACGGTCCTGGAGCCGCTGCTGTGGAACATCGGTTAAAACTGGGTCCTGCGCGGCGCCAACGGTTCAGATTCAGATTCTGAACTCGCTATTAAAATGCGCCTCTTGAAGAAGTCTTTTCGTCTGAGTTTACAAAAGGAGGTTTGATACAACTTTCAGAAAAAAAAATTTTTCAGATGTAGTTTAGGTACTATGAAGTCTCATTTTGAATACTTATGCATGACCAGCCATGGTTTTGGTGTTATTTTGTCTGTTCCAATTTAAATTTTTCTTTAGACGTTTGTTATTATGGACATGGCCTCGCCCTCGCACTGCATTAAAAAGTTAAACAATCACTGAAAGTGTGTTTACACAACTTCTCTCGATGAATTGAACTGATTATAGGTAGGTAGAGTAAATTTACAGTTCAAAAACTTTGAAAACCACTCATTTGTTGTTTACATAATTTCTCCGGAGATAATGAATAGATTATAGATAATTATATCGTATTATTTACGTAATAAAGGATAGATACTATCCTTTTGTTCTTAGCAGAGCATCATTGTAAATGTTTTCTGCGCCCAGGATATGAAAGTCACGAGCTAGTTTCAAAAGTCATACTTGACAAGAAAAATGTTGTTGAAGTAAGGCAATAAGCAGGCGCGTTAGTTGGCAAACTTTGTGCAACTCTGTGTAAAGTACTTTTGTGACGAAGGGACAGACAAAGTTGAAGGCAGTCTGCTCATCCAATATTTTTCAGCAGGTACTCTTGTGCAATACAGATTACTTAGCTTGAAATTTCGTTTTTGTTGTTGCTCTATTCACGATTTCTTTCTTTAATAAGTTAGGTACTTTTTTTACAAGTGAATAATGCCACTTGTTTTTCGACATGAAACGAAAAAAAAGAGAAAAGGCTAACGAACTCCAAGGTTGAAACTCTTATAATTTGTCGACATGAGGATCAATTTCCACACTAGACGTGACCTTAGCGGGATCATGTCACAGGTTCCGAAAATTCTGTCCACAACATTTGTGATTGTGCGCAATTGTTTATGTACCTACGAATGTGTAAATAAATCTAAATAATCGTAATGTTTTTGTTCATTATTTACTTTACTAAGGATTATTTTTGTTTTTAAGTTAATCTAACCATCTAACGTGTTTTTTTCGTTAGCTTAAGTGGGCCAAAATCAGTTTCAGTTATAAACAAACAAGCAAGCAGGTGGAGCGAATAAAATCGTGTACAAAAACCGTGAGCATCAGAATGAATGTACCTACCAAGCAATAGATCACTGTTATAAGCCTGCATTTACTACTTTTTTGCTACTATTTACTACCTGCGTTGACATATTTGGCACTTTTTTTGTACCTACCTACCTATAATAAGTAAGTATAAAAAAGATATTTAAATATTAAAGTGAGCAGTCATTCTGACGTCAGGATATCTACCGACTTTATTATCTCGGGGTGAGAAAGGTCGAGGTCGAGAAACATTCTCAAATTTATCATAACATGATAGATTTCACCTGTATACTGTACTCTCAGTTCAAAACCAAGAGCTTTCCTGTTACCTCTGCACGGCTAGATACTAGAGTAACGAAAACTAGTAAACGCTTCTACGCGCATTTGATTATACTTAGATGCTAAAAATACTTATATACGTATACATTTACGAGAAATAATGCAGACTGTTTGACAAGAAATAAAAATAACATTTTCCTTATAATTATTTTATAATTTTCCTTAACCCTTAATTTGGCAGCGTATAGTCGGCTATACGTTTACTTCAAAAAAATCTGTACGTTTTATTTATTAATATTTACGGACAAAATCGCGCGTAATCAAAGCCGGCAGTATTAAGTATTAAGTTAAGTTAAGTTAAAAACAAATTGTCACTCATCAGTATTGTCAATGTCGTCAGACAAGCGCAGCTGTTGCTCGAAAATGAAACGTCGACAAAGTGCTAAGGTAAGAATTGTTTTTTTTTTATAATGGAAGGGTTTTCTGGTAATACAGTTTTACGGGCCGTAAATTTATACTTTAATCTTTCGTTTTATTATAAATTCATTACATTTACTCGCTTTTTGGTTGCAGAAAATCTAACGGAAATGAATGTATAGCGGGCTATACATCTCCTAAAGCGCGGTGATCGGGGCTATAAAACAAACGTATAATATAATATACATTTCTTAATGTTCGGTAATGAAGGCTATGAAGCTTATGTATAGTACAATATACGTTTCTTGTTGTTTAGTGGCAAAGTCTGTGCATCTTTTGTATAGCATATTATACATTTATCTTTGGTCGATTGGGACTATTAGTATGGCATACGTATATATTTTTTAATATACCAGTTTACTATCTCTATAGCACGTTTTCTATGAAAAGCTAACTAAAATGTTGCTTGCTTGACGTTTTTAACGTATACCTACTAGGCACTAAATGTACTGACCCGGGTGCGATGCCGCGAAATTATACAAAGTTTCGGCTTACCTTCGTATTTTTCCCGACGTTTCGACACAGTTGCATGTGAGTGGTCACCAGTGGCGTGCCGTCCATAGAAGCAAATAAGCTCTGCATACCCTGGCAAAATGTCTAAAAATAGCGTAGTTAGATACCTACTCTACTCGTATGGGTAGGTATCTACTAAGAGAAATTACATTCTCATCTATCTACTACAAAATTAGTATCGGAATTTTGTTTTTTTACAATGCATATTGAAAACACAAATTCCGTCTCAACCAATCAAAACATTAATCTCTCATTAATCCTTTCTCCCGCGCGTCAACGAAAACAAATGCATGCGATGTTGCCTCTTCGTTCCATCGGTAGGTAACACAAATTTCGCGTCAACCAATCAAAACAATCATAGAATTTGGCGCGACAAAGAAAGAAAATGCATGCGTTGCCGCATCGTTGCATCGTAGTACTAGGTCTAGGTCGAAGAAGCTGAACGACCGCCAGCTTATCAAAGTTCTCTTTCACTCTTATATATCTGTCTCATTTCGCGTTTACCGCGCTCTAGGATTTGGGAGTTACTATGGGGAAAACTTGCCGCAGGATAAGCGCAGCCTCCCCCGCGTTTTTACATACATTCTTCGAATAATAAGGGCTAGAATGCTACGAAAAATATCAAAATATGCGTGTGTGTGCGTGAGAGCGTAGGTGCCGGCCACTTGACATTGTGTTGACATAATTTGGCAGTTTGCTTTCTTTCTTATTGGAGTCTGCATTTTTTTATTTTCGCTTCCGCGTTTTTTTTGTTAAATTATAAAATTAGATAAAAATGGAAAGTATTAGGTGTGAAAGTGATGCGTGTAAAAGTGTTTGTTTACAAAAGTTAATAGTGGGTCGATTTTTTGGACTAAATATGAGTGAAAAGTGCAGTGTAATGGCCGAAATTTCGAAGGGATTGTTTTACGTTAGTTTGAATTTGGAGCAAAAACAAGGTAATAATAGTGTTAGACATTTTCAAATGCAATTCTATAAAACATTTTCGTGGTTGGCTGGCTGTGTTCACACAAATAAGTTGTACTGTATTCCCTGCATTTTGTTCAGTACAAATGATAAAAGCGTTTGGACTGGCAAGGGATATTGTGATTTGAATAATTTTCACAAAGCTGCGAAAAAGCATTCAATTTCGGAAAAACATATCGCGTCACTACTGAAATATCGCGTTTTTGGGAAAAATAGAGTCGATCTGGCGTTAAACTCACAACTAAAAGTAGATTTAGATCGTTACAACGCGAAGGTAGATATGAATAGATCCATATTTCAGAGATTAATTGACGTAGTTTGTTATTTGGGAAAACAGGAGCTACCCTTTCGAGGACACGATGAAAGTCTTTCATCAAATAACCGAGGACATTACTTAGAACTTATAGACTTCCTTGCGAAGTACGACGGCGTACTCGCTAATCATTTGGAAACAAGTTCAAGTACATTTTCTGGCCTCTCTAACAAATCACAAAACGATTTGATAGAATGCATAGCGCGGGTTATGACTCAGTCTATTTCAAATCAAATTGAAAAAACTGAGTTCGTTGCTGTAATGGTAGACGAAACACCCGATGCTAGCGGTAGGGAACAGCTAGTTTTCATACTACGTTATTTTGATAATTCACAAGTTGTAGACAGGTTCATTAAATTCATAGACGTTAGTTCTGATCGCCGAGCTGCGACGTTGACTGAGCTTATTTTGAAAGTACTAGAAGAATTAAAATGCACATCAAAGTTGGTTGCCCAAACATATGACGGCGCTGCCGTCTTGTCCTCAGATCGCAACGGCGTTCAAGCGATGGTAAAACAAACTTGCCCGCTTGCATTATATGTTTGGTGCTCTGCGCATCTTCTAAACCTTGTACTTTCCCGCAGTTCAGAACGTATAAGTGCTACAAAAACGTTTTTCAACGTATTAAAAACAATTCCAAATTTTTTTCAACATAGTGCGAAACGTACAGAATTTTACAAAAACCACTTGTCCAAATTAAAAAAACTTCCGCGCGTCGCTGATACACGGTGGGTGTACAATTCTCGAACTGTGCACACTATTAATTCACAGTTACCTGAATTAATAGATTTATTCCAAACAATAATTGAAAACGAGGATGATGTTTGGGACGGGGACACTTTGCAACAGGCGCACGGTCTTGTTTCATTGTTAAAATCATTTGATTTTCAATTTTATCTGACAATATTTGATAAAATATTTTCACAGACCGATGTACTGTATAACATAATGCAAAATAAATACACAGATGTACCCTATTGTGTAAAAAAAATCAGCGATTTCGTGTCTTTTATTAGCGAATTTAGGTCTAAATTTGATAATTATTACGGTCACGCAGTACGTGAATGCGGCCCACCAAAGAGGAAGAGGAACGTTTCGGATATGAAAGTCTACTACAGACGTATTTTTATAGAAATCGTTGATAACATCCTCAGCGAATGTACTAACCGCTTCGAATGCTTAAAATCATTAGAGTTCACAAAGTTGCTTTCAAATCAGTATTATTCCGATTTCAAAATTACTTTTCCAGATAAACTATTAACATCATTTTTAGAGACATACCATTCATTTAATTTTAACTCAGACAGACTTAAAAACGAATTAAAATGTATATACGTCACCGAAGAATTCTCGCAATACTCGGTGTACGATTTTGTACAGTATATATATGAAAAAGATCTTGTGGAAGTTTTTCCCGAAAGTATACGTTTAGCTAAATTAATAATTACTATTCCAGTCAGCAGCGCATCAGCAGAACGAGCGTTTTCTGCTCTTAAACGTATACATACATACCTAAGAAACACCCAGGGACAAAACAGACTGACTGACCTATCTATGATTGGTATTGAAAAGCGGTTGCTACTTGATGCGAAACGTTCCCCTTCTTTTTACGAAAACGTTATAAACGAATATGTAAAGAAAGACAGGCGTGTGGAATTAATATACAAATAGACAGTGCATTTGTGTAGGTAGTTCGGCCCACATTTATAGGTAGGTAGAAATAGGTGTGTAGTGCTCTAAAAAGAAGAAAGCAACATCCCCAACGGCCTCTTTCGAGGCCACATCTGATATCTCGTGATGGATATGTTACTGTAATTGTATCATTCACTTGATGTTGGAGGTGGTCTCATGAGTGTCACTCAACAACCGAACAGGAAGTAATCCCCGATCCAAGTATCTACCGACGCAATAACTCCGATCATCTGGATGCGGCATATTTCGGTATGTTTTTTTTTAATGACGTAACTCCCTAAAGTACACAGCTTACCCTGAAAAAAAAGTCACGGCACGCCACTGGTGGTCACGGGAGTTAAACGAAACCGAATGCTTAACTTTGAATATTGCACGCCGTCATACCCGGGTCAGTGCGTGTTTCCTTGAAAATTATATATCTAGCTGGTTACCAAACTTTTAATTTTCTTTTGCTTTTCTGGTTTGGCTTTCTGCATGATTTTTTGTCGTTTGTTTTAGCGCAAAATTTCATTCAGAACTCAGCGCATATTAGCGTTGGTGCCACCAACAGACGCAAAATCAGATGTCAGCGATGTGTCGTCTAATGAGGAATTAGAAAAACGACAACTTTTTCGAAACAATTATGACAAAGGCGATAATCAAGATAGTACGGATGCTGAATATTCATCGATCACACCATCGTTGACTTCTGAACAAAATTAAGTATTTCTTATTCTCTCAGACAATGACGACGATACAATTCCAATTATTGTACATAATGAAAATCATGATGACTCCATTCATCAGGATAGTCCGTCAGAGAATGGTATTATCTCGCCATCCCTCATACCCATGGACAAAATTATTGAGAGCTATGCACTTCATCCGTGTACTTCCTGGAATTGTGAATTTCCACCCCTGCCATCAAACCTGTCATCTGTTTTAGCTGAGGATATTTTACCCACTCCAACAGACGTACAAAATAAGAAGAATCCATCAGAATTGACTGTAATTGAAGAAAAACCGGCAAAACGAAAAAAGCTGCTGGTACTGGAAGACAAGTCTATATGAACTAGAAAAAGAACTGAACAAAATAATGGTACTAACACTAATAAAAAAAAAACAAAAACGTGTTTCTAAAGCAAAATACTTACCACCAGTTTACAAGTACAATGAAATGAAATGAGTTATTTATTCATCGTTATAAGTGATATTACATAAGTAGATATACAGTAGTTTAAGCTTGATGACAGTCATTTGTGATTTTAAAAACAAAAGTAGGTAAACGTCCCCGGTTCGAATTAATTTCTTTTACTGACCAGAAGAACCGGGAAGAAACTGGCATCTTTTCAAATCGTCAGTTCTTACAGTTTTCACATAGAGCTGTATCAGCGAAGACAAGTTTCAAGATACGCCTACGGAAAGTACAGGAGATCTTCAATATTTCTTTTCTTCTCGGAAGGTTTACTAAACAATATCATACAAAATATGAATCTATATTCAGTTCAAGAGACTCGTCGATCAGTCAGGGAAATCGCACAAGCAAAAAGACCACGTCCTTCTAATGACATACGTTTTGATGGTGTAAAAAAGGACAAACGAATGTGTTTTGGAAAGCAAACAAAGGATGTGCTTCATACCTATATAATAAACGCAACTGTTTCTATGATTACCATGATAACAATAATACCCATGACTAATAATTATTATTAATGTTTCTAATGTAACTTTTTTATTTTATGTTTGTTTTCAACTGCCGTGTTTAATAGGTAGGTAAGTATATGAATTAATCTATGTGATATCATTACTGATTTGATAAGGTTAAATTGTATTTTTCTTAATGAAAAGTTCATTAAAACTAGTATGAGTATAACTGAATTTCATACGTTAAAACAGATTTGTATAGTATTTTATACAATCATATGTACATATCATTATCTATACACTGATAAATGTATAGTATATTATACTATCATTATTTCTAATTTAAATATATCAAATATTTTTTTTAGTATTTTTAGTAGTCTCTTATATCCATTTTAACCTGAAAGGAGTAAAAAAAAAATAAAAAATAGATATTTTTTTCCCTGCCAAATTAAGGGTTAAACATCTAGAAAAAATATACCTATGTTAAATACTTAGTAATATAGTTGATAATATAGTAGGTAACGATGAGTAATTAATATTTTTAATATCTTTTTTAAAATGTACCTATATACCAAATATGTCAACGTAGGTAGTAAATAGTAGCAAATAGGTAGTAAATGCAGGTAGTAGGTACTTGTAACAGGTATCCATCATTAGGTACTTACATTCGTTCTGACGCTCAAAAAAAACTTCAGCATTAGAAAAACAAGCAAAGGCTACATACCTTCACTATAATTTATCGAGATAAAAGTATCTCATAGAAAATTCCTTCTTTATTAGGAAGTTCAGTGCGGATGATTTATAAGCGTGTTGCAGACCAACACGCGATCTAAATGAGTTCTCTAGACAACGCCCTCTCGCAACCTACAAACCTTACACCCTTGGACGATGATTTCTCTCTTTCTAAACAAGATAAGAGTAGGTATGTTTATTCCATTAAGTGCTTTTGTGTTAGGCAGGAGTATCATTGGTAACATTTTACCACGGGAGACTCAACGTGATAGGTTGTGAGCTTTTACGCACCTCGTACTATGTACCTAGACGATCCACCTCACGATGCGGGTGTCTAAATGGAGATCACTTGGTGTTAAGTCAGAGTCATCTATGGTTGCTGTTGTGCCCTGTGTGCACGACGACGAGGGAAAATTTCCCTTTGTAATATTTGTGTTTGCAGATAACATATTCTTTCTGGAGCTATTTTGATGAAATGTGAGAGATATCCCCAAGGTTGTCTTGGTATCCCTAAGAAGACTCGTATTTTCCATGAATGTGCTTCCTTACACATCCTACTTACTTATTTATGTTAAGTAGAAGCCATTCATATTGAGCGCTTAAAATAACGACAGTTTTGTTTTTTCAGGACTGCTTTTCGTCTACTACACACACTGGGAATTATGAACGTGTGTGTATGCAACTTAAGTAAGGCAGGTACCTACCCTACGTAATTGTAGTTTAACCATCTACCACACACCAAACAGATTACCTCTACCATTGCTCTACCGTAGTTAATGCGATTACAATTGCCGCTTTGGCGCTCTGAGATATGGGTAGGTTAGGTAAGGTTACTTACGGACTGAAAATTTTCCGACTAAGCGCTTCAATGAAAGACCGTGAAAATAACCTGAGATTTTAACGCAAAGCGTGGTAATTAAATACCTACCTATGCAATAAGTGCAACAAAGATTTTAATTGATTAGCGTTTAAATGAACTGTTAGTTGTTCCTTCTTAGAAACTATCGTTACACAAAATGCCCCGTTTAATTCCCACACTGAATTCTTAGTATTTTTAATCTCCTTAAATCCATAAGCTAACCTTACCCATTCCAAATACCAAGATTGATTTAAATCTATTGGCTATGTGGCGACGCGTAGCGTTTACAACATTTGCGGAAGCTGTCAAATAATAACAATGTAAACATTGTTAGTTTTCTTTGCAAATATAAATAAAACCAAATATTAAAATAGTATTGTTGACGATATTATATAAGTGAAATTTATTCAATAGTTTGTAAAATTGATATAATAATAAAAACCGGGTTTGAAACTATTACACATACTTAATATTAGTTTCCAACCACAAACTGAGATAAAAAGCAATAAATTAGTATTAGCCGAGCATGTAAGAACGCAACACGATAAAAAGTTAACATCGCAACAACAGTCATGGCCCATTTCTTTGCTTTGATTTTGTACTGCAATCAACACTTGACAGCTGATCATCCGCATTTGTTTCCAATTTCTGCCGTGTTGTGCGCTGCGGTCGTTATCTGTCTGCCACTACTCGCTTTGCACATAGCCAATACCTACACACTTAAATTAATAAAAAGACCTAAAACACAATCATTAGTAGGCACCTGGCTGGCTTCACACCGAAATACACTTTACAACTCTAATGACTAAAATTTTAATGCCCCTAAAAAAGAAAGCACCGAGTTGTGCCTGAAACGGCACTGAACTTTCCAGACTGTCGATTGTAATATCCCATAAATAAACGTCGGCAAGAAAAAATAAGGCAACGCTTTCAACGAGGAAATAATACAAACACCGAAGTTGTGACCCATTTGAATAAAATTTTAAACTTTTCAGTCGATAAGGGTAAGTATACTTCCCCCTATATAGGTTCCTAGTCGTGGCGAGGGGGATTAGTAGGTACCCGGGTAAGGCCGTATAACCGGGTCCCGCTAAGCCAGTTTGGGTTTAGAACGGCTCGAAGGGTACCACTGTTTTGTGCTCGCATCCGAGCTCGAGAGGATAGTCCGTATGACGGGGAGACGAAGAAGTCTCCCTTATCCGTACAGCCGGGAGCCGCGGGGATTTTTGACTAAGCGGGGATCTTCGGTGTCCAGTGGGGTCAAGGGATGACCGGACGATATGCCTTCCAGTGCTTCCCGGTTCCTCCTTCCCGATGCTCCATTGAAAAGAAAACATTCCTTTATTTTTGAAAAGAAAGAAAACTGCATTCAAAGATTTTTTAAATTTCGCTTGCCGCACCGGGTATTCAAATCGACTAAAATCTGTGAAAGTTGTACCCTGTACTTTTGTTGCATTAATCCTTAGGGTCAATTATAAGGATGAAATCTCTCTAAAAAGCAGTTTTACTCGAAGATCTGTTTGTTTATGTTTATTTATGTTATTAATAATTATCATTGACGTTATCATTTATCCAGTAAAATGACGAGTTACTATTTAGATTAGACGATTTCAATTTGCACGTGTTTGTAATGCAGAATCCTTTTTAGATGCGACATAACATAACTGCGTGTGTGACGTAGTTAAAACATGAAATGTTACATTTGAATTTTTTTTAACATTTGAATCGTAGGTGAATGGTGGGTCCTTGGCACCCAGAGGACATTCTACAATCCTCACCCAAAGAGGGACCGGTCCCTGTTGGTTCATGCACAGAAAAAGGGAAAATTTATATATACCTAGTAATTTACATTATATTAAAATTTCAAAACGGGTATTATAGCGCGAAAATTAACCAGCCTTCCAGAGCTGCCAAACTCGTGCAAACGTCGGGCAAACAAGGCAGGTAAGCTCTAATCTATCTTTTGATATTTTTTTCGTTTTACACCGTCAGTGCGTGTTTCTTTAATAAAATAAAAAATAGATTTAGGTACATTGTATTGACCAAAAAGCACTACGTTAGAACTTACAACTTAGCAGGTACAAGTACCTACATATACCTACATGTCCAGTGTCCACTTAGCTGTTCAATCTAAACCTAGGTATATCTGTAGGTAGGTACTAACTACGGTCCGCCCATTTGCCACTTCAACAACTATTGCCCCTAACAGTCAACGTTAATTACTCACGTAATTGAATCAATCTATCAAGGTTTGATTGAAATAACTAATTGATTACCCGATGCCGATGTGTAACTACACATACCTATTACAGGTAGGTACTTACTTAGGTAGGTACCTTCTATTGTAAGAGCAAAATGCGTATGCAGTTATAAGTGCACTGTACAGTGGAGTTCATAAATATATGAACGCTTCAAAGGCTCTAAAGTGCGCAAATAAGGTTACAAAAATATGTTGCATGTGAAGCAATCGAAAAAATATTCAACATTTTACAAGTCATATAATTAAAATATCTGAAGTACTAGGTACTCTTAATTTTGATGTTAGTTTCCAGCATTGTCGCCATAGTAAACGTTATTCATTTTGCTGAGCCAAACAATGTTTCTATGACTATTTGCTCGGGACTCCGGGCCCATTTACACGCGGTGGGGCCTGAAGAGTGTCTTTTGGGTGCTCAGGATCCGCCTAGCACCAGCGACAGTTGAAAGCCATCATGGAGGTTTAAGTCAGTAGGAGTCTGACACTATCCTGTCGCCGTCCCCGCGGGATGACCATGAGGATTTCGCCCTCCTCAACAAAAAAAAGGTATTAAGTACTGCTTTATGTATTATACTGCTCTGACACGCGCAATAGAAAGAAATGGCGCTTCGAGATAAATACACGCTTTTTTTTGCCCCTGAACATATAGCCAAGTTAATAAAAACGACCTTTTTTGACCTTACGGTCCGATTTTTTTAACCTTACCGACCTATTAAAATAATTAACTAATATGTAGCTTACTCATTTCAACCTATAGTCTACCTACTTATTTTAAGCACAAAATGTAGTTACACTTTCTGTTTGACTCCCACCTCAATGCCTCCCTTCATTCGAGCATGTACACCTACCTACCTAGATGTCGTTGTCGATGTTGCCGTGGAGCCGCCCGCCCCGCCGCCGGTCATTCCGGACGTGTTTATTTTTCATTTCCGCAGGACCCCAAGGGCCGCGAGGGTGGACTCACAAGCCGCACTCACTCATTCACAGATGTCAGTTGTGGAACTCCACATCCATTCTCGCAACAGTGTGTGACTCGGAATTGAGTGGAAGTCAATAAACCAAAGTAAGACAGGAAAGTGCATTCGACAACCTACTATTAGTAGGAAGGTACTCCTACTAATAGTTGCTTGCCTGCTTTAATTAATACCTGTTCTTGTAGGTACACTAGGTATAATTATAACTACTCTAGTATCTGGTATCTACCTACTAAAAATCCTACGAATACTTAGTAGGAATCATCCTAGTACTAAAAATCCTACGAATACTTAGTAGGAATCATCCTAGTACTAAAAATCCTACTAATACTTAGTAGGAATCATCCTAGTATGGACACAACCAAAGTATGTTATATCGGGGCTGTTCGGGCTGAGTCCGCTACACAGATTCGACGGCCACTGTTGCGACGCACGCCGTTTATTTTAATTTTTTTGTACTGCCTTATACGTTCGAAAATCAATCGTTCATTGTCTCGAAATATGTAGGTTCGCGATACCGTGGTTTTATCGAGAAGCTGAAAACAGATCACAGTGGCGTGCAATTGGAGAAGCCTGTGTCCAGCAGTGGACAAGTGTGGGCTGATGATGATGTAGATTCGATTGTCGCGACACACGCAGTCTCAATTTTTTTTTCACTGGTTTCAGTGAAAAAAAAATCCAGACCTACCTAGTTGTGTAAACTGACAAACAAGCATGTCACAAACTAGAAAGACTGTATGTACGTGTGTTATATGTGTATATGTAGCTATTTTAACTTGTGTGGGAGGCCAAGCACGTTTGAGTCACGGTTCGTTTATCCCTATACCAAAGACAGCAGTCTGGCAGGAGACGTGGCTACGTGACGGGACCCACACAATGAGAACGCGGTTTGTATCCCGCCTCTGTAGTTTTTCTCCCAACAAAATAGGTAGATAGATACCTACTGCAACCTATAAGTGACTCCTTAGCACGTTGTGTAAATGCGTACTACAGACAGAGGTTGGGCAGACCAGGCCACAATTTTAGAAAGAAAACGGTTAGTTATGAATTAAAATTATTTATTTCATTATAATACTAATTGCGTAGGTAATCGTCATTCCTATGTTCTTTTCCAAGCCGATATTTCATATACGATCTTGACCTTGTCCATCAATATCAAGATACTTGGGGAAGATATACAACTGGCATGCTTTTAGTTTTTATTCAATTCATTATTAAGTCTTAGTGCTGCGAAATGGTACTTCCTGTATCATTGTGTTAAAACGTTCCATGTTGGGCGCCATAACATTGCAATATACAGGGCGAATCGGAAATATCATCTTAAGCCGAAGTCTATTTCTGTAGACCCTACTTGTTTGATTGAGTCCATTTCAGCAGATGTCAGAAAAAAAAAGTTATTCGACACCAAAAAGTAAAATCAGTTGATCGATTCAAATAATTTCGTTTTATGAGGAAAGCAATTATTTTCGGGTACATTAACAACCGGAGTGAACAGAAACAGTAGACTTCGGTTTAAAGGGTATTACCGTATCATTCTGTATTATAAGGTAAGGTAATAAAGAAAAACTTTTCTCGAAACAAGTTGTCTATTAGTATTATCAAGTACCTATATTACAAAAAAATAGAAATAGTTTTAATAATATGTATGATAAGATAAGAGTAGTCAAATCGAGACTTAAGCAATAGGTACCCACTTCTACTACCTACTTATTTACATACTGAAGCCTACTTACATACTTCTTGCTAAGGTTTAAAAAAATAAAGTACCTAATTTTTTTAATGTTATCACAGTCCAAAGCTTCAATAATTATAAATACATACAAAAAAGGCCGAGCCCAAAACCACCTTCTTATGGGAGAGACAATAGGCCGTCGACTTACTTTTTAAATTTGATCGTTCCTTCCACCAAATCACACCAATGAAATCAAGTCGGAAATCAAGTCCCAATACATATTTTCACGAACAAACGAGCACTACATAATTTTTAGAGCTGTACAGGGGGTCCGGTGTGTGTTGTACTTTCTGGCGCAGCCATAAAAGGTTTCTAGTACCTTTAGACAGTAAACAATAGGCCGGATTTTTTATATTTTTCTTTTTTCCGAGGCGAATGGAACTGGATACTTGGACCCATGAGTGTATTAATATTGATACATTGACACTTCTACCTATAAAAATAGTTATACTGCCGAGTATAAGTTTTGCTATCAATTTGTAGCGTTAAGAAATGTGAAATGTGGTTAACATTTACAAGAGGATAAAACAGGTAAGTATAACTTTTTTATAAGTTAATAAGGTGGTAAGTTATTCTTTTTTTATTAGGCTTAGATTTTACACTGAATATTGTAACAATTTTGGTTGGTATGGTTTTTCGTTTCAGCTTCTATTAAACCATATAAGAAAAGACATAGAAAATTGAAAAAAAAAAACTGAATGAAAATGTGAAGTCAAACTGTGTATCACCATATTTACTAAAGGCAGTTATTATTTAAATTGTATTTGTACATATGGTGAGAAACACATGTCATGTGTACCAAATTTTCAGGAATCCCTGCTAAAAATAAGTCAATGGTACAATGACATTAAATTTTAGATAAGTATTTACCGGGTACCTACATACAACTAAATATGGCGCTTAATTCTTCAGGATTATGACGATTAGTGGACCCACTTGCAACAAGGTCATCTCAAAATGTTAATCGAGTGTGATTGATGAGAATATTTTTCCTCGTTTAAATTCCTCTGATCTAAAATGTATGCACATTACTAGGAGATGTAAAGAGCAAATTGAATTGTATTTATTTGAATGAAGTATTTCTCTACAAAATGCCTGTAATGAATGTAAATGAATGGTGAGCATGCATTTTTTACCTCAACTTTTTAATTTTTATCAACTGATATTTTACATTTGTTTGGTAAAAATAGTTAGACATATTTTAGAGGCTTTTTAAAAAAAAACGATACTTAGCGTTGTTGCTCTGTTGCTGTAGTTGTGCAAACATTTTTTAGACCATCAATACTCTTCTCTTACTCGTAGCACATAAAATTATGGGATTTTTTTACAATACCTGTCTACTAATATCCAGTTCTAAAAAAGTAAATACAACATTCATAAGAATATGAATATGAAAATGATACAGACAAAATAAAAATATAATTATCTCATCCTCTTTGGAATTTTAGATAAATAATAGATTCACTATAATATAATAAAATGCATCATCAATGCATTGGTATATACAGAAATGTCCATACTGAAAATTAATATAATTATTAATCTGTATTCAATTTCCATTTTTATTTAAAGACTGGACAGTATTATATTACAGAACTACGTACTAATTTCTGACGTCTGCTTATTACCAGAAATACGAAGCTACATACAATTTTACACAAACAAATAAATAATCTTACAGAAAAGCTAGGAAAATTGCATGCGAACATCACAACTTGCTTAATAAAAATAAAAATCACACACCTCTCTTTAGGGAAATTTTAGAGACATGATGTTTCCTGAGCCGCTTTCAGCTCTATTGGGAAATTTACTGTGACGAATTGATCCAATATCCCTTAGGACCCTGAATATCTCTAATGCCGGACCCAACCTACCTTTGAGAACATGGTGGAACTAAGGGTTCTACACCAATCATTGATAGCTTAAAAACAACAGATACCGTTCCACTAAACATTAGATCAATGGCATCGATTAACGTCAGTGGTATACAAAATACCGGCTACATCAAACAGGTTCTTTCGAAATGAATTCCATTGATGCCGTCGATCGATCGGGGTAGTAACGTCCTAAAGTAAACCACAATCGTAGAGTTGGGACGGGAAGAGTAAAAAACAGTTTAGAATACATCAATCTATACCTCCTTAATTAAACAAATTTTCGATTGTCATTTTTAATATGCATAAAAATATCGATCGGTTTCCAGTCAAAAAGGCCTAAGCGACATTTTTGTCCAAAATGAGTTGAGTATGCAGTTTGGTTCGCCTTTTTTTCTGCGTCGATTTGTCTAGGTTTCCTACCTGTATGCCGTAGTTTGATGTCGCTTACGCGGTAGAGATTATGTGTTTTTCTCCCAAATCATTGCGTTATTTAAACTTTAAGCCACTCTCCTGTAAAATTACTTAAATGTCGCTTAGACCTCTTTGGCGGGAAGCTATCGATATGTAGATGAACGTTAGAAATCGTAAAATCTTTACGATGCTATAGTTCAAACCCGTCCTACCACCCGGGGGCCAAGTCTACTACATTTTCGTAGTTGCATTGCTCTGGCATCGTAGTGGAAAACGATGTGCATCGCTGTTTTACTACGGACTACAGTAAAATGAAAGTAACGAAATCTCGATGCAACTGCGAGAATGTAGCACTCTTTGCCCCCAGGAATAGGGTGGGCCCGGTATGATATTATCGCCAATAACACCACCTATTGACAGAAACACACTTAATCATTTTTACGCCGCACGGGTTGCATGTTACAATATTAGTCACAAGCCAAACGAGTATTTATTAGTGTTACACCAATATTATCTGGGAAAACACCAATAGTACCTACATTATGTTCTACCTAATTCCTAAAATACCTAAATTCAAGAAAATGACATATAAAAATAAACCCTAAGACAGAATAAATAAAAAATTAAAAACTGCATACCTACTTTATTTTAAGAAATCAGAAATACCCCAATGCACTATTAATCAGGTTAAGTAGATAGGTATCTCCATAATTTTGTGAAATAAATTACAAAGTTAATTTATAATTAATTGCATACTTATATAACTAATTAACAATAACGTTACATTTTCATTGTTGGTTTCGCCATGCTGACTAGCTTGTTTTAATTTGGATTTACCAAAGAGACATTAAAATTAACATATAGTCTACCTGTCGTTTAAGAATGCATACGCTACTTATGACCCAAAAAGGAACAATGGGTGAAACAAATGTCACTCAAAGCTTTCTTGTGGAGTCCAAAGGAAACGCGTGTTTTCTTCTCTATTGGTTCATAATCGAACAAATGAACAAATAAAAACTATCAACGTAATTAATAAGAAAGTTAATCATATATTAAGTTGGGCCGACAAACAAGCAACCTACATTATTATTATTATTAGATAGGTAAAAGGGAGTTAATGTAAAAGGGAGTGGAAGTTTAATTGGCACATGAAAAATCAATTCAATGAACGCAACTGAATTCATCTTATCGTTGTTATCTTTGTTAAATCGTTCGATTTAATTTTTTTTTGTTAATGTTTGTTTTGTATATGTACACAACATCGCCGCTCCGGTCGGTATTTTCTGGATTTTGACAGCCGTAAACTAAATTGATATCTATTAGGTACTCCGAAGATTGGCTTACTTTGTATTAAAACATTATTATTATTACAGAAACCTCATCAGAGAAAGAGTGGATGTCCATTTTGTAACACAAAAAGTAGAAAGCAATAAACCTTGCACACCAAATAATACATATATTAAGCGCAGACGCAATATTGGTACGGAAAGATTTGCTTGTGTTTTAAATTACTAAACATTTGGAACAATCTACATATTAGTAGGTACTTGTCTTAGACGTCTACTAACGATCTTATTCTCTGGTGTTCTAAACAAAGTTCGTTGATATAATTTGACCCACTTTGTCATTTAAGCACACAAATATCCTGTCAAATTTACGTATTCCTCAAGTGGTTATCTAGTCAAGTTATATTTTGGTTATACTACATTTTGTACCAAATTCTCTTTTCGTCAAAGCTCTTGTTTGACAGACCTTTTTTCTCAATGAAACCCCGCCGCTATGGGGGCGGCGACGGATACTATCAGGCACCATCCGGGATATTCCCACCCACTTTCCCACCACTGTGATTCCTGTTAGAGCCAGGATCTACAGCGGCATCCAGAATAGACAAGAGCTCAATCAGTGACGACTGGGCTAGATCCCGGGGGGGCCTAGCCTTCTGTCTTGGATCCCACAGTTATTAAACTAAAGACGGTATAGAAATAAGAAGAAAAAATACATATATGCGCTGCATTGCAATGCATACATATGATTTTTTTTTTTTTCAGGCACCAACTGACAAAAACACCCCCGATTGCCTTCACCTGTCGCTGATGTTGGGCGGGTCCTGGGCGGCCATAGGTCATTCTTCAGACCCCACCCAACGCGCGACCAGCCCCTGTGTCGACCTCGGAGTGGACGGTGATTCTTCCAATCCGTCTCCGTAGTCTAAGGGCTTAGAACTACCGGGCGATTGTACGACAAACCTGGCGTACTACCAGGGCATATTACGACGTGCTAATGTTCACAAGAGCTAATTTGACACAAGTTAATCATTGACAATTTGCTACCTGCATATTTACCTCATATCAATATCAAGCTTGCAGGTTGTGAATGTAAACATGTGCATACATTAATTAAAACATTCATTTTTATTATTATTATATTATATTACCTATTGCTAGTAAAAGAAAACCTAACCGCTTACCACAATACATCCAGTTAATTCACATCAGAAAACAGTCAACTGTGTTTTGAAGAGATGTACCTATTATTTTGCCCTACTAGTAGGGGCATCTTAGTTGATAAATGGATTTCAGTCTTCTGTTATCTTGGCTTTGAATACCCACTAGTTCAAAAGAAGATAATTTGGTGCAAAATGTAGTATAACCAACATATTATTATTCCTTGACTAGACTCGATGAATAGGTAATGTGACATTGACGTTTTGACTCACATTATAATGCCATTTCTCAACTGGCACTTATGCAAAGTAGATGTATCAGGTTATGTCAGAAAGTAGGTAACATTTCCTTGTCATGTTCAGCACAGCATAGTGAAAGACATCACACTAAACCTAATTTACAGTTTCATTCGTTTTTAACCCTTAATCAAACAAAGGCCACTATATTGCCACTTGATGAACACATACTTTGAACCTTATGGAATGTCTTCACTGGAATTATCTAATGATTTCAGCGAACTTATCAGATAATAATCACATAAGGTATGTAACACTACAGGACATATACCTATTTAAACTTTAAATATTAATTTCACATTGTACTAAAAAACTAAACTTTATGATATACATCAGCCGGGTTTATGTGACGGAAATATAGAATAACAATAGTCAACAGAGTCCAAAATCCATCAGAAAAAGACCTAACCTTGTCTGATTAAGGGTTAAAAGAGACAAAACATGCCACAATTGACTGCTAAAATGTAGGTCCTCCTAGTGTGAACTTCCTAATGCTGCCTATAAAAATAAGTCTCAATTATAATATTGGCTTATTATCATCAATAGACCAATTTAACAATTTATCACCAGCAACATCCTCAATGTCCAGTAATAACTGTTCACTATTTTCCTGTGTACTCCCCTCGCCACCAGGAAAAATTAAATCTACATCGCGCTTACTTGGATCACTAACATGTGACAATGATTTCCTCTGGTCACTAAGATCAAATATTTCTAGGTCTTCGTCTTCATCTTCCGAGTCCATTGTTAAGGGCATTCTAGATTGTTCTAAATGATCCCCTTGATCATTTGACTGTAGAACACCATAACGGAACTGGTTGAATTCAATGTTACTTTGCGAGTTTGCCGAGTTTGTATTACTTCCTTTTCTCCTGTAATAATAAGAAAATAATGATTAATTATAGTAATTAATTAATTTTAGTTGTAATATTTATCATTGTCATTGAAACTCTACCTCTAAATCTTAATCTCAGTAAAATCAATAATAACCCAGACAGCTCTCACATATCCATCATAGTTTAGTCAGAAAGAATAATATGTTATTAACAAAAAAAAACATCCCAAGTGTTTTGCTGCCACCAAGACTTCATTTGGATTTGTTATAGTACAAAAAACAATATTTTCAACGGTATTCTATCACGCCCCAGCACCAGTGATAATCAAAATTAATTTGTGTACTAAAAAATGGCAATTAACCATATATATATGTGCTGATAAAAATCAGGAACTATTTATTATGATGTCCCTGACCTCCTTGGGTTCTGAATGTGAAACACACATGTAAATATACTTAATAATTTTGCTCTGTAAGTTGCTAACACTAATAATAAAACAGACATTTGACGGGCCCGTTGGTGTAGTGGTCAGCATGTCTGCCTCTGCTCCGTAGGGTTATGGGTTCGATTCCCACCACAGACAGGTGCTTAGGTGATGAGCTTTTAAGCACTTGTTGGATGTGTCTGGGTGTGTTATTTATATAAATAAGTATATATTTAAATGAAAAAAATATATATAAGTAAATATATCTCGTTGTCTGATTTCCATAACACAAGTGCTTTTACATGCTATTATGCAGCTACTTAACATGGAATGAAGGCAATGTGTGTGTTGTTGTAAAATATTTATTTATTTATTTATATATCTCCCAAAGCTGTAGGCAGTAACTACACAAATACTCATTTGTCACAGTCCAGACATATCCCTTTCACCTCAGTTTATCTCAGTCTGAGAATTCTTGAAGACAGTGAACTAATACTAAACTTTAATTCCTCTTGACAGATGAATCTGCATATAGGCTTACTCAAAGTGTTTATATTTAGGTGCATACGCAGACAGCTAAATTAAGCAAAGTGACAATCAATGTTGAGCTTCCAATACCTTGTATCTGATTTTTTTTTTCTATACCTATTGTGTTTCCACATAAAACAACTAGGTACTTTCTAAATGAATAAACCCATTGTGTTTTATCTACATTAAGATTTCTAAATTTGATGTAATGTATAGTACATAGCATGTTCATTTCACCAAGAGAATTTATTAAAACAACTTCCAGCAATAACTTCAACATTTTAATGCTGAAGCAATAAAACATTTATTGGCAAGGTCATGTTCACAATAACAACAAACTTTGCAAGCAAAATTGAAGAATAATACTAATAATGCACTAATTGTACTATGATGTTTGAACAGCCAAAGTAACAAAGAAAACCATGGCTGTTGGTTGGTCATGACATTAAAAATGACAGTTAACAGTAAAACAGTTTCTAAAAAAAAATATTTTATAAAACCTACTTTCCTCAGGAACACTAGGAAACTCAGATGAAGAGTTCTTCAAGAGGCATATTTTTATTATTTTAAGAGTTCAGATTAATCAAACATTGTATTCCACAGTATTTAACTTTAAATGGTATTATTATCTTTTTTTTAACAGAGTTGTAATAAAATATAGGTACACAAACTTTTTGTTAGTTTACTAATACCCTGGAAGTAAATAATAAGAACTCAGAACCCTCGATCAAGAGGAAAGTTTTGTTACCATGTTATATAAGAAAAAGGTAAGAGAAATGTTACTTACTTAAAGAAAATGTAATATGCTATAGCCAACAGCGAGAATCCACCAAAAACAATGAGTGCTCTCTTTAAAACACCAGGACTATTTATATCTGGTTTACTTGTACTTGGTACTGTCATATTTGTTGTATTATTATGACTTGTATCAACAATTTCTGGTTTACTTGTTGTTACAGTGCTCGTAGCATTTTCACTAAGTTTTGTATTGCCAGTTTGTTTTTCTGAAAAGAAAAAATAATGTAAAATAACAGTTAACATCAACTTGATTTCAGTTAAAATTAAATATTAAAAAATTTACACATTTCATAGAATAAGGACATAAGATCAAACCGCATGCAATTTACAATAATATCTTTTTGCGTCATCACAATAACTACATAATGACTACAGATTTTATAGATATAATACAAAACAAATCTAAGAATTGCGTAAGTTCCTATTACTTATAGAAAATATTAATCTATTCAAATTGCAAAACATCCACTCAAAAATTTTTACTATATAATATAATATATATATACTCTAAAACAATGAGTGCTCTCTTTAGAACACCAGGACTATTTATATCTGGTTTACTTGTACTTGGTATTGACATATTTGTTGTATAATTACCACTTGCATCCCTAAGTGAGCAAAAGTCCCAAAGGGCTCCTTGATAAGCAAATGGACACAGTTTACCAAGTGTATTTAACCCAATGTGATAAGAGAATAACACTGTTTTCACACACCTTGTGGTAGCTATACAGGTTTTATCACAATGTATTCCTTAAACATCTCTTCCTTTAAAGAGACCCACCCATCCATGGTAGGTACCATACATCCACTAGTCATATTACAAATTTTATATTACCTACTTAGTCATAATACAGTGCATACCTAGAATAAGTGATGAGGTTTATGATAATCATGTAACTAACTGCTAGCATAGTAACTGTCCAGTTTTACAAAACATAGTAACACGCCATGATTCATAATACTAATACAGGAAAGAATCACTTATATGCATATATATTTTATGGAAACTTAGGTTTCTAATAAGCATGTATTTTAAATAGGTTGGTTAAACATTGTTTTTTTTTATATATGAAATTATTAGACCCACTTAATATCAGGTGTGTGAATTTGTAAGTAGAGAGTAGATACTTATGTGACTTACCAGTTTCTTTGCTCATCTCAACAGTCTTATTTGGAGAATTATTCAAAACCTGCTGAGATGGTTCGATAGGAACATTGCCGCCCTCACTTGGTGCATTCGAATTCATATTGCTAGGTGAATCTCTTTTATGTACATGTTGAACACGCAGTATTCCAAATTCATGGTCAAGTAGCCTCATAGCTCTTGCGTCAGATGTTTCTACACTACTGTGTGTAGCCAGCAGGAATATGATAAATACTGGTCGAAAATACATGTTCTCCGTTTAGTGCGAACTGTCCCAAAAAATTGGAAACTAAATAGGTTTACTAACACTGAATCTACACACTTCACAAATAAATAAATCAGAAAATAAAGCAAATCGCCGATCTAAAACAGCTTCAATCATCATTCCAATCAACAAACACCGCTTTACCACAGACTATTTAACCAAACCGAACTGCACAGATGACTAGGCCAACAAATGGGGAACTGTTTGACGGAGTTTTGCGCGGAAAGCGATGATTCGTTTTATCTCTAGCGATGAGAAGTAAATGGCTTCTTTATTTTTCTTTTCCAAATTCATTTTTCGCTGCAATTATTGTGTCAATGTGGTGGAATTAGTGTAACCATGGGTGATGAAAAGTTTTGTAGTGAGCGTGAGAAGTAAGAGTAGGCTCCTATTTCATCCATTTGTTATTCCTGTAGTCCACCTTCACATTTAAATGAGACTGATAGAGCTTCTTATCTTATCTACCTACTTATTCTTATCTTAAAAATCTTATCTAGATGTCCGTAGTAGTAGGTGTCCAGGGTGACTTCTGTCAGTTATAATTTCTTAGGCACCAACTTTTTTATTATTTGGGTAAGTTCTTCAAACTCCAGACACTTTTTTAAAATAAGAAAAACAACGGTCATCTTTAATACTGAAGTTAGTCATTTCGTTGACATTTACTCCCCCTCATAGACCTAAATACCCTTGCCTGTAACAAATTCGTTCCATTTTCCTAGAAACCGCCACTAGCACCATCTAGTTAATTAGTTACGAACTACATTTCATAATGCAACACGCAGATGGGACGTTCACAGAAAATAACCATGACAGGAAATCGAATCCCATGAAAAATTTGCATGTCCAAACCTAAAATTGCAGGTAACCCATCTGATTTACGTATTTAGTTTAATCTTTGGCTCGGCTAGATAGAGATGGATAGCATAATAAATGCCATTAAGTACATTAGAAAGAGACGGCTCTATTTTTAATACGTTCCCCATGTTTATTTATATTGTCAAACATTAAATAATTCAAAATACAATAATTAGGGCTCTATATTACACACTATTGATTTGAAAACACTATAGGTAAATATCTTAAGCTTTAAAATTAAATATGATTCACAGATCGAGGAGTACACAAAACATTTTTTTTCTTCATGTAAACATTGGCATGTGCGTGGTGAGTGACGTGCGTGACATTTTGATGCCGCAAGACGACTGATCTCTCATAAACGTAGAAACCAACCTCTTGTATGGGACGCCCTATCTAGTAGGTACGCTAGTACTATAGATATCGTTGCTCCCCCTTATACCTAGGTACAGCTAACGCCATCTCCCACAAATAAAAGAAACAAGGGCCCTGAAAATTCTCCATTGAAATGCACAATGGGGGAAGCCAGACGTCAAACTGATAGCTATAGCACATTAGCTAGCCAACTAGTACAACCCTATGGCCGAACAATTTGATAAAAAGCTATCTTTCAAAGATAGCTGTTGGAAAATGGAAAACAAAAGAGATGCATCTCTATTTTGTTCCTCAGACTAAACATCTGACTAAACATGAGCGTCTGTGGTCCAGTTGGTCGGATACTTGACTTGTAACCGGGAGGTCCCGGGTTCGAGTCCGGCTACTGGATGTGTACCAATGGGACTCT
>SJJU01002639.1:0-25004 GCA_012932125.1 Conopomorpha cramerella | reverse complement strand
ATACGCCTTTTCTTGGCTTAGGTACGGTGATTCTTTGGGGGAATAGCACAAAATTAAATTCTATACTAATACTGCAGAAAAGGCTAATCAGAATTCTAGTAAACATACAACAAACTGATAGTTGCAAACCATATTTCAAAAAACTAGAACTTCTCACCCTCCCCCTCATTATATACTCGAGTTATGCAAATTTGTAAGGAACAATCCAGAGTTATTCATAAAATGTATAGATGTGCCACGAAAATATCAACTGCGTAATCAGCATAAACTCCTACTGCCGCCATCACAGTTAGCATTACATGCAAAAAGTCCCCATAAAATGGCCATTAAAGTCTACAATAAATTGCCAACTTCTGTAATTCAAGAAAATAAATACACTACATTCATAAAAAAATCTAGTTTCTTGAAGCTACAATACAAGAATAAGAATACTTTAATGACAATCTATAAATATGTCTAACACAAATAGGTTAAACTATAAGTAGTATTCAAACAGATAGGTAGGTAGATACTATGCAACATATTGATCATAACTCAATATTGTTCACCGGGTATATAGGCGCGAATAATATTGAATAACGTCAATCATATAGACATTCTTGCTTTGTTAAAATTGTGTATCACCAAAATATTTTCTAGTTATTGTACTACAACAAAAACACTTTATCGTTATATTATTAAGTATTTGATTGTATCACCACTTGCTGTGCCCCACAAGGCTCATGATGTTGTACCTCCTATTGTCTGTAGGTACTAATGTTCCACCTTAACATTGTGAAATGTAATAAAGAATTGAGTATTGAGGCAGCCGAAAAGAAACCAAAAATAAAATAATTATTAAAAAAAATAAAACCGACTTCAAATGCGTGAATACAAAACAAACTAAGAAATTAAAAAATAATTCCTAATATCTATTACCTAATACTATAATTTTCCTAAACTATGTCAAAGTAATTAAAGTTAAACAAGCTAAATATCTTGGAGTCGGTGCCAGTAATAAATGAATATAAAACCAAATGAAATAAGAAGTACCCAATGAAACAAAAAATATTAAGAAATAAATTGTATGTTAAGCCTGGTACAGCAACTAAGAATAACAAATACAATACAATACAACAAACAAAAAAGAATTATTTTTTAATTTTTAGTTTTTATTGTATTCACGACTTTGAAGTCGGTTTTATTTTTTTAATAATTATTTTATTTTATACTTTTTAGTGTTACTTTTTTGTGACCTTTAATATATTTAATCTGCCTATAAACGAAATATTTTCTTCAAATTCACATGAGACCACCCTCTTGATAATACCTATTCAACAAAAAAAGAATCGTTCAAATTGGTTTATAATCGGTGGAGATATTGCGTATAAAAAAGTTCATCCCCAATTTTCCACCCTTGGGGGTTGTTTTTTTTATTATTAAATTTACCACCCTTGAGGTATTACCTAAACGCCGAATAAAGATTTGTTCAAATCGGTTCAGAATTGGCGGAGTTATCGCGTAACAAACATAGAAAAAAAAACATACGGGTCGAATTGAGAACCTCCTCCTTTTTTTTTGAAGTCGGTTAAAAATGGCTGCCAAGAAAATCCTTCATTACAGAACAGTATACAAAAAACAACATCGTTGTGTTTCGTCTGAGGTATCTATCCAGTTAGATACATTTATGTATTAGCTTAAACAGATTGTTAGTACAGCAAAAGGAGATGTGGCTCAGGCTGGCTGGACAAATCTTCAAAATGGGTCACAATTAAGCAGGTCAATAGGCCAACTAAATGTGACGGCTAAACATCCTTACTTCAGAATTTGTGACGCTACAGAGACTTGGATAATTGATAGAAAAAGTGTCCAGCCAACTTGAAAAACGCGTTTTCGCTGGCCTCTCAATCTCGGCCATGGAAGTGATTTTGACAAGTGTTTGTATATCAACGGCCGTCACAAATATTTGTGACAGCCATAGAGCCAAAAGTTTTGTGATACTTACAGCGGTTTAATAGAACACGCCACATTGCCTTTAGGCACTACGGTGTGGCTGATCTGTCAATCATAAGTTCTTATTTAAATAATCGCAAGCAATATGTAGATATTGATGGAATTAGATCTGGTGGCTCTGAAGTAAAACTAGGCGTTCCTCGGGGATCAATACTTGGACCTTTCTTATTTTTGGTATATATTAACGATCTCCCTTCAATGGTAGAGAAGCATGCTGATATAGTATTGTTCGCTGATGACACCTCGTTGATATTTGAAGTAAATCGCACTAATGTTAATACAGAGGGCATTAATGAAACACTGTCTAAAGTCCTCGATTGGTTTACTTGTAACAATCTTTTATTAAATAGTAAAAAAACAAAATGTATAAAATTTTCTCTACCAAATGTTAAAAAGATTGATGAAAGTATCCAATTAGAAAGTAAGAGTTTGGAGTTTATAAATAACACTGTCTTTCTAGGTGTTACTATAGATTCCAAACTGCAATGGGCAGAGCATATTACTAAACTTGCCGCTAAATTAAGCTCGGCCGCGTTTGCCGTTAGACGTATCAGAGATTTAACAGATGTTGAAACGGCAAGGTTGGTGTACTTTGCATACTTTCATAGCTTAATGACGTATGGTATATTGTTGTGGGGCAATGCTGCTGATGTAAGTACGATATTTGTACTCCAAAAGAGGCAAGGCAATATATAAAATGCGCTCCAGAGACTCCCTTCGAGATAAATTTAGAAGTATAGATATTTTGACACTTCCATCGCAGTATGTTTTGTAAATATTATGTATATCCGGAAAAATATTAATTCATTTTTGCAGCATGATGAGGTATAAAAATATAGCACTCGAAATAAGTGTAAGATTTATCAGCCTTTTAGTCGCCTCAGCAAAACTAGCAAGTTCTTCTTAGGACTTGCTATTAAATTTTATAACAAACTGCCCAAGAAAATAACTGAGTTGTCTGAAGGAAAATTTAAGTCAATTGTAAAGAAACAGTTAATTAGTAAGGCATACTACAGGGTTGATGATTACCTACATGATGATAATGCATGGACAAACATGTCAGCTCGTATTGATGTAAAACATAATATTAAGACATCTAAGGCTAAACATTCCACATCACTAATGTTGGTAATGAGCTGGGTGGTTGCTTGCATGTTCTGAGGGGTTTAGTTACATAACCCACAGGGGAACTCTTTTGTTTTATTTAATGTTAATATCATTTAGTGCCCTTGAGCTGTTCACCAGTCAGGCATGCATCCGGCCATCAAGCATTTGCTAAATTAGTATTAAGTCATATTTATGTTAAGTATACTTAGCAGTAAGCCTTGGCGATTTGAAAAGATGCCAGTTTCTTCCCGGTTCTTCTGGCCAGTAAAAGAAATTAATTCGAACCGGGGACGATTACTTTTGTTTTAAATTCATAAATGACGTTCATCAAGCTTTGTGTTATTCTACTGTTTATCTGTATGTTATAACACTTATAACGATGAATAAAGAAATTTTGAATTTGAATTTGAATTCTGTACACCGGAGTATCTAGACTACACCTATAGAGTACGGATCCAGGACTTAGATTTTTTCAGTAATTTATTTAGTTGTAATTCTAACGATTTTGATAATAATAACTTAAGTGCTTCGGAGTGTGCTGAAGCTCTGACAAATAATTTTATCTACTGTGCCGATGTTGCCTTTGGGCGTAGAGAGGTAACCCGAACACGTAGATGTGAGTGGTGGAATAATCTTTTAGTTAGACTACGTAGGGTGCTCAGATCCGCGAGGAGAAAATTTAATCTAATAAAAAAACGACAAATTACCGACGATAGATACAACGCCGCGCTCACCGCTCTGCGTGTTGCTAGGTCGCACTACCGAGCGGCGGTTGAAAGGTCCAAACGTAATTTACTTCAATCTGTTGTAGCTCGGTTTGAAAAAGAAGGCCCATGGTCACCTATTTATCAGGAATATAAAGCAAATAAAAAAACCGGCCAAGTGCGAGTCGGACTCGCGCACCGAGGGTTCCGTACAAACCTGCAAGGTTTACAAAGTTCGTTCATTACGACAATCGAGTCATAACTATGGTATTTTTATTGATATAAAAATAACTCACTTTTCAATAGCTCTACGCGTTCATGAGGAAAAAAGTAATAAGTTTATATTTATTAAAAAATATATATTTTGTAATGTAACTAAAAATTTAAGGTTTTCGGAATTTTTCCTTTATGTGTGCTATAAAACGTTGCTTCATGCCAAATTTCAAGATTCTAGGTCGACTGGAAGTACCCTTTAGGTTTTGATTCCCTTGCGAGTACTTGCGAGTTTCAAAATATGCAGCTTAAATTGCTGTTTCTTTTGATTGCGTTGACATAGAAGTTTGATTTTGTTACAGCTTAAAGGTATTATAGACCTGAGTATTTGGTATGAATTTCAATTTAATACCTCTACGCGTTTATGAGGAAATGGGTAGTAAGTTTAAAATTATTTAAAAAAATATATTATGTGATGTAACTAAAAATTTATGGTTTTCGTAATTTTTCCTTTATCTATGCTATAAGACGTTGCTTCGTACCAAATTTCAAGATTCTGAGTTCACGGGAAGCACCCTGTAGGTTTTGATTCCCTTGCAAGTGTCGAAAATTTGCGGCATAAACGGCTGTATCTTTTGATTGCGTTGGCTTAGAAGTTTGATTTTTTCACAGCTTCAAGGGACAGTAGACCTAAGTAATTGATATAAATTTCAGCTTCATACCTCCACGCGTTCCTGAGAAAAAGGGTCTTGACAGACGGACGGACGGACAGACGGACAACAAAGTGATCCTATAAGGGTTCCGTTTTTTCCTTTTGAGGTACGGAACCCTAAAAATTGAGTTAGCGTATTTCTCTAACATCCAGTCGGGTACTACGCATTCGCTGAGCATTAGCGAGACTGCAAACACAATCCTGAACACCTTGTTACCCGACGACGACACAACAAACGATATTGACCTGCACAAATTGATAAGGGAATGCGCTAATACATTACCAAATACTTCACACTCCGCGTTACCAACAATAACAGTTTTTTTTAACATTGTAAAAACACTACCTACGAACAAAGCCGCAGGAGAAGACAAAATTTCAAACACAATGATAAAAGCCGCCGTTAAAACTTCGGGACATCAAATATTACACGTATATCAACGATGCATAGCGGAGGGCGTCTTCCCGGCGTTGTGGCGTCGAGCGTTAGCTAAACTCATACCTAAAGCCGGAGACAAACCACCTAACGACCCAAAGGCTTATATATTAATATCTCTTCATCAGCGCTAGGCAAGCTGCTCGAAAAACTCATAGTACCGTTACTGGTACCGGGCGGAGTCTCCTTCCATGAACAGCAGTTTGGCTTCACTGAAGGTAAATCGACGATCGACGCGGCAATCTCGGTGAGACGTCAAGTAGAACAAAGTAACTCAAAATACGTTTTAGGTATTTTTCTCGATATCGCAGGCGCGTTCGACAATTTATGGTGGCCAATATTGTTAATCAAATTAAAAAACCGGGGCTGTTACAAAAATATATATTCACTTTTAATTTCGTACTTTGAACATGGGTCTACTAAAATAAAATTCGGAAGCAACTATTGTCAAAAAGCGCTTACACGTGGATGTCCGCAGGGTTCAGTCATCTCGCCTTATATGTGGAATATAGGGTTTGATGACTTCCTGGAGACACCGTTACCACCTGGGTGTTCTCTGACCGGATACGCAGATGATGGTTTGCTCTTAATACAAGGTAACACGCGCCGTCAACTAGAATCAGCAGCCGATATAAGTTTAAAGAGAATCGCCGACTGGGGAGAACGTAATAAACTCAATTTCGCGCCAACAAAGACCTTTCAACTCATACTTAAGGGAAACCTTAAGGTCCCGCCCTCAGTCAAATTTAAAAATATTAGAATTAGTTCTCGGAACACTGTAGGTACGGTATTTAGGACTTATATTAGAAAAAAACTTTAGCTTCCTCGAACATATTAAACAAATCGGTGAAAAAGCAAAAACAAATTTCATGGCAATATCTAATATATCGCTCCCGACGTGGGGGATAAAATTTCGTAATCTTAAATTAATTTATGTCGCAACTTACTTAGGGACCATTACCTACGGAGCCGCGGCTTGGGCTGATAGAACCTTTATTTGGGAGGCTCGGCGTAAACTCCTTCAGAGTCAACGGTTGGCACTTATTTTCCTCTGTAAGGCTTACAGAACCGTCAGCACAGACGCCTTACCAGTACTCAATCTCTGTTCTACAGCTCCAAAGAAATCACTAAACCAGACTTCGTTCAACAAAGAAACACGCGTAACATTAAAGAACTTTTCAAAGCTCCTAAATTAGTTCAAAATAACATTATTTCGGAATGGCAAAAACGATGGGACTCTACGACCAAAGGTAGACATCTGTATCAGTTTTTTCCTTCAGTAGTAGATAGATTACAAAAAACTTGGATAGAAATAGATCATTTTGTAGCCCAATTTTTAACTGGACATGGAAATTTCAAACAAAAACTTCACTCAATGACATTAATTCCTTCGCCTTACTGCGAATGTTCTAATATTAACAATAACGTTGATCAAACAGCTCACCATATCCTCTAGGAATTTTGTCAAAAACTTGAGGAACTACCGCGCTTTTAGACGATTTACTGAACAGTATTATTAGAAAAATAATAAATAGCTGATAGGGCCTTAGCAGTAGGTTAGAACGTCAGCCCCGCTAGGTTTAGTCCTCCGCATTCACCCGTGGTGCTCTCCCGAAAGGCAATTTGTGCCTCGATTGTAATAATGCTGTCTCCCACTATTTAGGTTAGGGAAGTCAAAAAAAATAACATATGTATGCATTGCAATGCAGCGCATATATGTATTTTTTCTTCTTATTTCTATACCGTCTTTAGTTTAATAACTATGTGGGATCCAAGACAGAAGGCTAGCCCCCCCCGGGATCTAGCCCAGTGGTCACTGATTCAGCTCTTGTCTATTCTGGAGGTCGCTGTAGATCCTGGCTAAAGGAACAGGAATCACAGTGGTGGGAAAGTGGGTGGGAATATCCCGGAAATAAAAAAAAAATAAAAAAGTGGGGTGTCGAAGCAGAGTTTTTCCCACGGACGTAGGTATCTCAGTCCCCAAAAACCCAGTTCTTGGGTTTGTTTAAAAACAACATGTTTTTTGTATTACACGAGTAAAATATTTAATATGAAACTATAGCTAGTTAAACTATCTAAGAAATGAAACTAATAGGTTCACTCTTTTCCTTTTAGTTTACGCCAGTCTTAACGGATTATTAACACAATTTTCTTAACGCTCTCCTGTAAAGAAACAAAATGACACATTACGATGATTTATGCTTATGACGTCGAGACATATGGACAGACAGAAGGAAAGCAACTAAGTTTTATACAATGTATTGATGATGATGATAATGATGATACATTAGCTGATAGTAAGCCATGGACAAGACAATTTTTTAATATTCCTCGCCCCCATGAAGTTTGAGAACAAATCTTTGATTGTAGGGAACGGATGCTTATCACATACCAATCGGTTGTCAATTGTTATAGAGTAGTCGGCACAAACACGAATGGTGTCGTCCTCCTCAAAACAGACACAATAGGCGATGCATATTCCAAATGGAAACCTGGTTTTACAAGGGTCATGCCAAAAGAATTTAGATACTCTATGGTAATTTGATCGATACTGGCCAGTTATAGACCATTATAAAGGCAGGTTATTTGCTTATAATTTCAAATATGGAACACTCGAAAAATGTTAGTATTCCTTTTTTAATATTTTTTTCTGGGTAATTTTGGAGGCAAATTATCGCAACAATGGAGCTCACTCGACATGATTTTCGTGTTATGATTTTTAAAAGTGTTTTGAACTTTTAGTTTCAACATTTGGCGAGTCTGCTTGTTCACGTGCAACTGTTTTTAATTGGTTTGCTGAATTTAAAACGGGACGAGAGACCTTTGAAGATGAGGCGAAGACCGGACAGCCGCCAACCGCAGTCACTCAAGAAAACGTAGGTACAGGCTGTGGAAAAAAATATTTGTATTGGATCAGCAGCATTGCAAACTCTAATTCATAATCATCTGTCCCTTCATAAACGATGTTCAAGGTGGGTGCCGTACAAACGCACCGATTTGCAAAAAGACGTGGATTGGTACAAATTTATGATAGATAAATACGACGCTGGCGAGAAAAAAAATTTACATGATATACTTACAGGTGACGTAACATGGCTAACTACGACCTCGTAACAAGCGACAGTCCACAGTATGGTGTTTTGAAGATGCGCCGACGCCAACAAAATGTCGCCGAACCCGAAGTACACAGAAACAAATGATTGCCTCATTTTTTGCAAGACAGGACATATTGGTACGATAGTGGTAGAAGATCAAAGGACAGTTAACTCTGAATGGTATGTGACAGTTTGTGCCCCGAGAGTACTGTCAGCTTGGTGTGACAAGCGGCCGATAACGGGAACTCAGCACCTGCTCTGGCACCACGACAACGCTGCCCCTCACACTTCTGCTAGAACACTTGACTATTTCAGCTCAAAAGACGTGACTATCCTGCCCCACCCGCCATATTCCCCCGATCTAGCCCCCTGCGATTTTACTTATTTACCAAAATTAAAGAAAAAATAAAAGGAAGGCGATTTAAGAACAAAGAAGCTGCATAATTATGAAATTTCTAAGGTGTCTAAGGAAGCGTGGTCATCGGTATTTTCTAAGTGGTTTTGACGGATGGAAAAGTGTGTACGTGTTCACAGTGACTACTTCGACAAAATAGATTGCTTTAATAAAGAATAAAGTCGGTCACTTTTGAGTATCTAATTTCTTTTGGCATGACCCTCGTATAACGTCCAACTGTAGTAACCTATCTATCATCACTGTCTCGATCTTTGCTCGAAGTGCAAATGCTACCCGCCTCAATTTGAAGTTACGAAAATAATGCTAAGTCTTATTAGAAACAATAAATATACAGAATGTCATAAATTCGAAAACAAGGTATTCTTGGCCGGAATTTTTAGATATCACAACATTCATAGGCAATTGGTTATGAAGGCCCATTTTCAATGGCAATTTTTTATGGGATATCAGTACTTTTTGCGCGGTTATGTATGTATTTGTCAATTTCAGACTGTATTCCTGCTTCCCTATACGCTACCGACTACAATGGATTTAAAAGAACTGATTAGCAAACGTAGCAGCTGTAAGAGTCGATTAACAGCGTTTAATACCTTTTCAGCTTACAAGCAGATACAATAACCAGTGTACATGAGTTGCAATTACGCCTAAGTAAATTGGAAGTAATATTTTCCCAATTTGATGAAATACAACTTAGCATGACTGAGTTGAATTAGCATGAACTGAATGAGCGTCATGTATTCGAGTCATCAATACATAGTATAAAACAAAGTCGCTTTCCGCTGTCTGTCTGTTTGTTTGTCTTCTTCTTTAAAACTAGGTAACGGATGTTGATGCGGTTTTCTCTAATGGATAGAGTGATTTTTGAGGAAGGTTTATGTGTATAATACATGTATATAATAGTAGAGAAACACTGTTATTAACGTATATTGGTAAAACAACGTTTGCCGGGTCAGCTTGTTGTATTATAAATTAGTATCGGAGGCACAGGTGGTGATTTCTAGTAAGAATACGGATGATAATTTTGGTTCAGCTCTTAGTACTTCGCACAGACACGTCAGGTTGCCTCGAATTTCATTACCTATTATTAATGGAGCATACGAACAATGGTTAGAATTCCATGACACTTTCGTCAGTTTAGTTCACTCAAATGACGAAATTGACGACATCACAAAGTTCCATCACCTTCGGTCTAGTTTGAAGGGTTCTGTGGTAATTCAATCGATAGATGTTTTATTAGCAATTACTTAATCGCCTGGAAGGTTCTTTGTGATAGGTTTGATAACAAACGCCTCCTGATCCAAAATCATGTGGCTGCTACATTCAACATAGAATCTTTGAATAAGGAATCAGCGTCACATTTAAAACGTCTAATGGATGAATTAAATAAGAACTTGAGGTCGTTATATACCTACACTTATCATTTATTTAGTCACACATAAGCTAGATTCAAGATCGTATAGGGAGTGGGAAGAACATCCGAGTGGTTTGGCTAAAGATGTACATATCACTTTGCAGATGTATATTGATTTTATTAGAAGCCGTTCGGACTTGCTTGAGACATTAGAGTTATCTCATTTAACACCTTGTTCCGCTAATTCTAAAGGCAGCATTAAACACAAAACATTCGTCCCACTGTCTGATACAAACAACACTAAACTCACGGGCCAAGCTGTGAACGTTATGATTAGGTTATATCCTAAATGTAAAGGCGATCATTTTTTAACTAACTGTCTACTATTTTTATTCTTATCGAGCAAATATTGAAATGCCTCCCAGAACTAAAGGTTTGTTTTAACTGTTATCGCATTGGACATTACGCGGACTATTGCAAAAATCCTGGCTGCAAGATTTGCAAACGCAAGCATGTAGCTAACTTCCCAACATTGTCGAGCGCACAACGGCCGACTGAGACGGCGGCGGTGGCGACCAGAGCTGCTGACCCGCTTGATCTTGAGCAATGCACACGCAACAAGATCTACGCGGACAATATTACGGTGTCTCTGGCTGCAAGCGCCTTCGCTTCGTCGTCAGGTAACGGTCATAGAGGCTTTTCTTTGGAACTGTTCAAGTTTATTTGCATCCGTTTATCGTACCGACCTTTACCTATTTTTTCGTTGATGTGGTAGCAACAGTTCAACTTTTTTTTTGTGGATAATACACAGGGACAAGGCCACCACCATCCATGCTCTTACTGCCTATCAGCGAAGCGTGGCCATTCAGCGTGGACACGCACGTCTAATTGCTATCCCATTGAATCTTTTAAACGCACACGTTTCCTTGACTCCATACAAATGAATCATTTTTTAAGGAAACGCGCACTGACATGATATTAAATGTTTAAAATACAAATGATCACTATCTATTTACTTTATTGTCGTCCACATTACAGACTTCACGTCGAGTCCTCGTTAGGTCGCAGTCGTTACCAGGCTAAACGTGTTCTTCATGCTGAAAAAAAAAAAAAAATAAATAAATACACTTCACGCCTTTAATCCCAAAGAGGGATAGGCAGAGGCACTTGCTAAAGCGCAAGTACCCACAGTTCACCAAGCGTATTTGACCCAAACGTGACAGGGGGTGAGCCCCATCGCCGTTATAGGGTTCACACACCTTGTAGTGTGCGGGTTTCATCACGATGTTGTCCTTCACCGTACGAGCGTTGCGTTGCGTACATAGGCTCTGAAAAAGAGTCCCATTGGTACACGTCAAGTTGCCGGACTCGAACCCGGGACCTCCCGGTTACAAGTCAAGTGTCCGACCAACTGGACCACAGACGCTCATTTCATGCTGAAATTAAGTATATTTGTCCTGGCGTGTGTCAGAATGGCGGGTGTATCCAAACCGCAATATATATACAATTGATAACTTTGCATAACTAATAAGCAGTATAAATAAAAAAACCGTTTCTGTATTTTCGTTTCAGGATGCTGTACAAAAAATATTATATTATTTAGATGCGTAAATTCGGAGATAATACGTAAAATGTGAAATATCTGTGATGACGTCATTACTTTGTGCGAAATAGGTGGGATTCAAGCCTATCCTTATTTTTTTTACAAATCAATATAATTGACAATATTAGTGACAGCCGAATCGTCAGTTTCAAAACAAACAATAATAGCAATTATTTCGGTAGTTTTATTTTCTTCTTGGAATAAACCTAAAACCCTGCTATTTCGCTACTATCGATAAAAATGCTTCAACCTGAACGAGAGAAAAAGAAATGTTAGGAGTAATATTACTCTGACTCGACGTGGTTAGCAAATAAATAAACATACCTTTCTAACAGCAAAAGTAAACAAAACAACGATCTGCACAGACTACAACTTGAAAATTGACATTGACAGCTATAGTTTTCTTTTCTATCTATGTTTGATCTGTGTATCCATAATAGTGACGTCATATGGCGCTTACGCTCTTTCGAAAAAAATCAATATTAAAAGTGAAAATCATGAATGAAAACATTAATTTTACGTTGAATAAAAAAATACGGGTCAAATAATTTTATATTTTCTTCAATTTTCTATAAAAATATAATTTACCATTCGAAATGCAAAGTTGTCAATTAGAGAGATCGAGAAAAAGTGGGAAAGATTAAAATCTTACAGCCTTAGCAATAATGAAGTAACGAGCTGTGTATACAGCCTGCATACATTTTTTTACTAATAATGTTTTTTTTGACAGTTCAATGCAATAACCCCCCTATAATGGTCTGTCACTTAGTATGAAAATTACGCAACGTTTAAACGACCCGAGATCCTAGTTTAGCCAGTGTGTAAGGAACAAAATGGCCGCACTACATTTTAATCTGAACAGCTGTTCCCAAATAATTTATCGTACGTAATGAAATAGATATGAAATGGATGATATCTTATATTTTGGTGTTTTGGTTGAATCTGCATAAAAGCCCATAGCATACACTAGTTAGATAATTCAAATAATAACCTAGAAAGCCCATAAAATACATTAATACACACAGTAGTAAGAACTGCAATATAAATTGTGTAGGTAGGCCAACATAGCTTCATTCGTTACCATTTTAACTGGTTATAATAATAATAATAATCCTTTATTTCAGGCAACTAAATATACCTGTATAAACAGGTATCGGCCCATAAAACAAATAAAATACAATAAAAAAATATTTGAAAATAAATACTATACATAAAACATTAAACATATCCTTATAAACTATCCTTCTGCACATCTTGTGTTCGTTCCTTTATAGAGTCCAGTCTTCCTCGGAAGCGCCGAAACACTACACCCCTTGGCCAGAAGGTTTCCATGAAGGTCGCCAGATCCTTCGTTGGAACTCGCATCATAAAAGATTTAAAATCTTAATGACGCGAGTTCAATCCTACGACCCTCACACGCCAAGGTGTCTTCTTCTCGACGTATTGCTGCACATCTATCTCCTTTGTTTGGTAACTCAGGCGAGAGACGTACAGCAATGTCGTCGGTACTGCCGGCTTCAGCGTGGAGCCGGGCGGAGCGGTGCCACACGCGTTGCGGGGCGCGGCGACGACGGCTCTTCCTCTCCACGATGACAAAGCCAGCCAGCTTGTTAAGCAAAGAGAGATAAAACGTAGCTGGTGTGTGGAGTGACGTGTCGGACACTGACGTGAGTAGTAGTACTTTCCCAGTAAATCCGTTGGTCATTTAATTTGGACAGAGTTCCAACGAACGGGAATTTGTTACAATCAGACATTGGAGAGTCTCCATTCCAATTCCGATTGGAGAGAGTGCTTTGTAGCATGAAGTTCGCCTTTATACGACTTTAGTGCAATTTATTTATTTTATTTATTTATTTATATAGGTTCACCAACAGACGTAACTTTTTTTACTATGGCGACAATGCGGGGAAATGAACACACAGTATAGTACAGTAGAGTGTAAAAGGACCCCGAGCAATGGTCTTAGAAACGTTGTTGGGCTCGTGTCAATATGAACAACTTTTACTATGGCGACAATGCGGGGAAATGAACACACAGTACAGAGTGTAAAAGAAAATATATAATAATAATAAAAAATAAGGGTACAAATAATTAAAAGTGCATAATTTTCTTTTTAAATTCATTGCATGCATTCATCATTCATCATTCTTACCTACATTTGTCCTCCTATTATGCAGAGCTATGAACATGTATAACATCCTATGGAAAGCTCGTTCTTTGGATATATTTAACGATGGCATAGTTAGTTTGTCCTCCTATAAGGCACATAAAAAGTGTTGAGGTTTTTACGACGAGCTTTTATTTTAGGAACTTGATAGGATATTCCTTCGAAAAGCTCTTGACAATCAACAGATCCATGAATTAAGGCATAAACAAAACGCAGATTAGACAAGGATTTGGATTTAGGAGATTAGCATAGTTCAATTCAAGTAGGATTTGATTGGAAGTTGCAATGTCATTACAGGTGGTGGGAGGTGAAGTTAACTTAGTTACATAGTAAAGTAGTTCGGTTATTTAAATTTGTTATTAAAAGTGGTGTCATTTTACCTGTTAAATTCATTACCTTAGATTGTAAACTTTAACTAGGTATAGCTGAAATGAAAAGGATTCAAATATGCCGGACGAGATTCAATGATATATATATACATACGTAATTAGTACGTGCACCTACCTACCCTTATATAATAGAATACGTGTGAGACGGCACGGTCTAATACCGGTATAATTGCTTGATAAAGGGCATGCTGGCCCAGTCGGAATAATACACTTTACGTCCGTCTTGCCTTTGACAACGTTTGACATCCGGATCACGTGCAGTCTGACAATCACCTTCTGATGAAGCATTGTATTACCACCCAGCCGTACGCCTTCGGACACATCGGTACAATATTCAAATTGTGTACAAACACAAAGTGCTTGATAGTTCAAGTTTTATTGATAAATTTTCCGTATTTAGTTAAATTATAAATGTTTTGCTAACTAATGAATACAAAAACAGTTGAAAGCAGAACACAATCCTAAACACAAAAAATGATTTCCTGCTGAAGCCCACGAACTAACAAAGTGAGCTTAGTTGCTGCTCTAAAACATACAAGTCTTCCACATTATCACGTACATCAGACGACTCGCGTTCAACCGCAACTTGGAATTGCTTATGATTAGTACCTACATAAAGATCCAGCGTTAAAGAAACCCAATTTTACATATTTAATCCTGGTCATTGTGAAGCAAAAATAATAAACGAAAATGTCTAAATATCAAATAGAGATTTAACAACATGAAAAGTATACATAAATAAAATACATTGAAGTAATTAAAGTCCTGGTAGGAAATAAATTTAATAAAGTCCAGTTAGTAGGAATGCTACGAGTTTCGTGGAAGTTGTGAAATTAACTATCATTTAAATACATTTCACATTCTGCATGTCAGAGATATCAAGACACACATATTAGTTATTTATGAGACACAAAATGGTTTTTCGGATCCCGTCTGGCAATGATCATACTTTATTTTTAAATATAAACCTCAGGAAAGTATTTGTTAGACGTAAGTCTCTAATCGTATTTCAAATCGATTCTCATTGTAATAGGTAACTGATTATACACTGAACGTCAACTAGATATGTTACTGGTTTGAAACCATGCTTTTAATAAGGGGGGGCACCCCCTGATACCCCCTTGTGGGCTTGCTGGAAGTTCTCGGAATGGCTGAGAGACTGCAGGGCATTCACATTAAATTCATATAATGTTTTTGCATTCAGTGATTAGTTTTTTAAATGAAATAGAGAGTATTTCCGATATTTTACGTGAATCTGTAAAGTTTTGTTATAAACTTTGAAGATGAGATAGATGATTAAACGAACTTCAAGGAGAAGTTATATCACTATTATATGATAAGCTTAATTCGAAGATCTAGACACTCAAGAAACAGAAGTGGCGATCCGCACCGTGTGTAATATTACACGAACCATTTGCAGCCACTTTTGACCCCCTCATAAATCAAAATCAATTTCACATAAACGTATGAAATTTGGCTCATATATTGAGACTTCCGAGATAAATTAGTCCTAATGAACAAGTGTGCTCCATCGTAGACCACATCGCTGCTAAACATCAGGCAGGATGGTGGTCAAACGCTTGTTCACAGTGATAAAAAAGTGTTCTAAATTTCATAAGCTTATCTCGGTTATTTATTTATTTAGACACACCAACAATTTACACACAATACATGCAAAAATTACATTATTTAGTTATAAGGTACTAGTATGCAAATTTATAACAGGTGAGTACATCGTTTACAATTAAAGGCAAGCAGACATAAAACAATAAAATTAAATTTAACTACTTATATTTAAACTAAAAATAAGTATGATAGTGCATTAATTATTTTGTTTATTCATTATATATTAAAAATTATTTACATAAGACCGTATATATTAAAACCAAACATTTTAATATAGATATATGTTAAGTTTAATAAGATTTATGTTAAGTTTAGATTAAAATTAAATTGAAATTACAATCAGCTTAAGTCAATTAATTTACCAAAGTTGTTATTTAAGAACACATCATATTTTTTTTTTAAAGTGGGCAGTGAGTCCTTAAATATATTGAGTTCCCTACTCTTAGAACAGCAAGTATTATAGAGTGCGCACATTCTGTATATGGGAGCATTTAGTCCTAGATTTGTCCTGACTGGTGGTGTATAAAGGGTATTAGTCTGTGGATGCCGAGGTATGACTCTGGGTACTTTAAGACCTATTTCGTTCAGTATAGCGCTACAGTCGATAGTGTTATTTAATAACTTATGCAGGAATATCAAACAATGAAATCGTCTTCGGCTGTGTAGAGAGATCATATGGAAGTGTTCAGGTCGCGTACTATAATCATTTCTGTGGGAAAATCCTTGGGAGTAGTGAGCCAAGTGCCTGATGAAAGCTCGTTGCACTTTTTCGGTTCTCTGAGAATGCACGCTGTAGAATGGAGACCAGACGATGCATCCATACTCCAAGAGACTGCGGATTAGTGAGTTAAACAGTATGATCATTGAGGTAGTACTGAAGTTTTTTGTATTCCGTTTTAAGAAGCCTGACATCTTAAAAGCTTTTGAGATTATTAAGTCAATGTGTTGTGTAAATGTTAGTTTCTTATCACGATGCCCAGATCACTATGTTCGTCGACAACCTGTTATTTAAATATTAATGTCCAAAAATCCTCATTTTTATCATTGACTGACTGACTAACCTCAACCACCAAAACTCTAATCCAGTTCCAAATTACCTAGAGAGTTAAAATTTGGTATGCAGATAGGTAATTAGATGAATACAAAGGAATAAATAAAAAAACTGGCAATTTTTAAATAATTAGATTCTATTATGATCGCTTAACATAAATACCTAATTAGTGCCTGTACCTAAATATAGATATAAGAATCAGTAAGTAATCAAAACTCATGACAACCGGTCTTTATGTGGTAGGTTTGTGGATTATGAAAAGATATATGAATGTAGATGAAGCGAAAGGGGTACGTCAGGACCGTGACAAATGGAGATCTGTCTATCGGAGACAGGCGTGAAGTGTATGTATATACATGTGTATGTGGATTAACATAACATATAATCACGCCTATATTATGCCCTATCGGGGTAGGCAGAGCACTAAGCGATCATAGAACCACTTGATGCCACATTCGACAAGTACTGTGAGGGCAGGTAAGGAAGTGAAAATAAAACCGGGGTGTATCGTGCCTTCAATAGCGTGGGTTTTCTGCGCACGTACTATTTTTCTTATAAGTAGTACCTACTATTTAGTATTATTTCCGTACGATTTTGTGAGATGCCTAATCGTACTTTTGGTTTGGGTACACCCGCCATTCTGACTGTGACGTTTTCGCTTATAGACATTTATTCGTTATATTTATCAGTAAACAAGGCCACGGCCCCCAGTTCCCGGCGGCTCCGCTATTCCTGGTCACGGTGCGAAGAATCTCCGGGTTATGGGAGGCCACGGCGACCACGGTAACGGCGGAGCAGGGGGTAGTGGCGTGCAATTGGAGAGGCCTATGTCCAGCAGTGGACAAGTATGGGCTGATGATGATGATGTTGATGATTTATCAGTATGTAGGCACGGTCGGCTAAGAAAGTGGCCTATCACTTTTAATGACACTTCCTGTGTCACTAAAACATCACTAGGGGTGGAGTTAGTTGAATGAACCTTAACTTCAAGAGAAAAATTAAGAAGCGTAAAAACCCGATTTCAATCTCGAAATTAAAAAACAATATTTGTGATTAAAAAAAATTGTTTATTTATGGGATCTTGTCCAACTAACCAGAAAATAACTTAAAGAAATAACAACCGACTTCAACCAGTAAATTTTGACATATGTGAGGTTTTCTCATGGATGCCATTGTCGGAACTGAACCAAATTTATATGGGACCAAACGGAAGCACCAAGACATTTCAAATAACAAAAAAACATCCATCACAGCGAAAGTTCGAGTAACAAAATAAAAAAAATAGGAATTGAGAACCTCTCTTTTTTTCAAAGTCGGTAAAAAATTAGGAAAATTCTAAAGTTGAGTTTAATATTATTGTTATAAGTATGTGATTAATAAGGGATTTTTTAATTGAAGTTTCACAGAGAAAAGTCTAATTGTTTTATCGCTTATGCGTCAAAAAATAAATCATACATATTTCATGTGTATGAAGATTACCTTCCGCAAAGCAATCCTTTAGTGCCATCTGTACAAACTGTTGAGATACGAGGTCCAATTTGTTGTTCACAGCTGAAACACGAAAACTGAGCACCGGACAACCGTTACGGAATCTTCGTTCATGTAGTTTCTCAGTTTACCACTAGATTGCGCTTGTTTCAGTGAGTGCTCTGTGTCGCCCATTACAGTTACAATTTTTCCTATTGCTCACTCATGTTATTTATCAACTATTGGGACCGCCCCGCGATTTTATTCGCGGTGTAACAGTATTAATTTCTATTAAACATTATACTTACAAGACACCACTAAGTATTAGAGCCATAACTCCAAAATCAATGACATTGCAGTAATAAAAATGAGACCCACGAATAGACGTCAGAGAAACAGATTAGTTAGAATATAATAATAATCTAAGGTTCCTGTTAATACAAATAAACGAAACATATTTTTTCCTACTTAGTGCACAAAGTGATATCTACAGGGTTACTTGTAACTCGACGTATTCCTGGTATGGGGTGATAGAGAAGTACAATGCAATAAAATAAACCTCCATATGTATGGTCGGAAATTTTTCTAGAAAGTCAAAATGACAGCAGAAGGTTCTTATGAAAGAAAAAAATGACATCCAGTGCTGGGCACAGGCCACCATAGATATCTTTATCTTTAAACGAGCAATTCTTGTATATATATTATATAATTGGAATCTCGGAAACGGCTGCACCGATTTTCATGAAATTTGGTATGTACCTCTAGAGGGATTTGGGGGCGATAAGCTAGGTTTAATTTTTAGAAAACATCTTTCCAACCGTGTTTTCGGGCATGAAAAATTGCTCAAATTGTTAATACGACTCTTACTGACATCTATTGCCGAGTAATAATACTATGCTATACGTAGGATGGTGCGGGGGACGTTTTGGTTTTGAAGTAACTAGAGATGGGGTTATGAAAAAATCGATTATAGTTAATAAAAGTTAATAAGAATTATAGTTAATAAAAACCGGCCAAGAACGAGTCGGACTCGCCAATGGAGGGTTCCGTAGCAGCACTAGCAGCAGGTAGGTAACATAGTAATATACAAGTATTTGTAGTTCGTTGTAAATATGATCGACGTTTTATCTACATATACAATATGTTAGGGTACCGACTTTTGATATTGTACCTACGTCATGTACATCAAATTTCATCGATAAAAATCACCTTAGGGCGGGGCGCACCCCTCACCCCTCGTGAGGGGGGTGATTTAAAAATGTTGTTTTTCTGATTAGCCTCATGTTAGTAAAACCAGTTTATTTTCATATTTCATTTGTATGTAGCTTATTAAATTACATCTCATTTTAAAGCTTATTAAATTTACTAACTTCTGACACCACATTCACTAAAAATTCAAAATAAGAAAAGAGTTCATTTTAATGATTTAGAAAAAAAATCTTACTTTTTTTCGTTTATTTTTTATCTTTTTCCCTATAAAAAAAAACTAAGTCGTTAACAATATATTTTTATCTCCTTGCCTTGTACTATTTGAGTTAATCATTCTAACGATACTAAATACGATAGTTTAACTTAAAAAAAACAGCCCTAAATGCTAAGCTGAAATGACATCAAAATAAAAGACAAAAAAATTACAATCACTTTTTAATTAGTTATGCCGATACCATGCTCACAAGGGATGAGGGGTGCGCCCCGCCCTAAGGGCACATTTTACCATTTTGAAAGAGTCTCTCGCGCAAACTATTCAGTTTAGAAAAAAATAATATAAGAAACCTCAACATCATTTTCAAATACCTATTGATAGATACCCCACACACTTATAGGTTTGAAAAAAAAATTTTTTTGAGTTTCAGTTGGGGATGGTTTAGCTCAGAAATAAAACTAGTGGACTGTATAGGTGATAGGTGTTATATTCTTCGAGAAGATTACAATTGGCTTGCGATCAGGTACACTTGATGTATGATATGAGCTGTGTCTTGATGTAGTTGCTGTAGTAGTGCCCGTTGAAGTCCAAGTGGCCGAGTAGTCCGCCGGTGTGGTGGGTGGATCCGGCGGTGGCGGATTGCAGTTGAGATGGTGGGGGTCTCCCATCTAACACGGTCCGCGCGTTTGGTTACACGCAGAGCGTATGTCTCCGACAGGGGAACCCCAAAAATTTTGGGTTTTTTTCTGATTTCATTGTAAAATCAGAAAACATCTACGCACCAAATTTCAATAAAGTTTCGGAATAAACTGGTTGTGACAAACTGACGGACAGACATGACGAATCTCCGGCCGAGCTCTCGATTCAATACGACTGCTATTATCTACGAGTACCTGGACGACCGAGCTTAGCTCGATTTAATTAGGCGATTCTTCAGATATTGTACTTGAACATATTTCGAATGAAAAATAAATTAAAAAATTTGCGTTTTTTACCCTAAATTAAATTTTCAGAATCGATTTTGTCTCCGATATAAACCGTATCGAACAAGTAAAAAAATCGATTATTTTCCTTCGATTTTTTCATAACCCCATCTCTAGTTACTTCAAAACCACAACGTCCCTCGCACCATCCTACGTATAGCATAGTATTACTACTCGGCAATAGATGTCAGTAAGAGTCGTATTAACAATTTGAGCAATTTTTCATGCCCGAAAACACGGTTGGAAAGATTTTTTTTTTTTTATCACTATGAAACAAGCGTTTGACCGACCCATCCGCCCTGATGTTAAGCAGCGAAGTTTTCTAAAAAATTAAACCTAGCTAGATCGATTTATCGCCCCCAAATCCCTCTACATACCAAATTTCATGAAAATCGGTGCAGCCGTTTCCGAGATTCCAATTATATATATTATATACAAGAATTGCTCGTTTAAAGATAAAGATAAGAGCGTGTGTGTGAGTACTGCTGCTAATGAGCCGCGCGGCGCAAGCGCTACCCGTGTTCACTGCTGCTGTCACATCCAATGGCAGGTGGTAAATTGGTAATTATCTAGTGCAACGAGTGGCACTCGCGCCTCAGGTTATTTACGGCCTCAAAATCCGGTGTTGTTAGTACTAAATCCAACTGACGTGAATCACAGTTACTTACTTTGATGGCTCTGGGTGAATGCACAGTAACATACATACACTTCACGCTTGTCTCCCAGAGGGGTAGGCAGAGACTACAGATCTCCATTTGTCACGGTCCTGACATACCCCTTTCGCTTCATCTACATTCATACATATTTTCACCTCCGGTTTCGAGTAACAGTAACAGCCTTAGCAATAATAAAAAAGTTATACAACCATTGAACACTTCAATAACTATACATGTATAAACCTTGTATACGGCCCATTTAGATTAAGCGATTTTCTTGCCCGGCAATTATTGCAATCGACTGGTTAGATTATGTAATTTTGTTGCCTAATGTGGCCAAGCAAAAATTGAGCTCACGAATTGCTAGGCAATAATTGCCTTTGACTGTTTAGACTACAGTGTCAGCAGAAAGCTTGACGGCAATTCTTGAAGGCGAGAATCGATAAGCAATAATTGCGTCACCTCGGCGTTTACAACAAAGACAATCCTGTTAGCAATAATTTCTTTTCAAGTTTTGCTCAATCTAAACACAAAGTTGCTCCAGTTTTTGACACTTGCTTCAATAATTGCTCGTATTTGAAGCAAGTTCGGAGCAAAAATTATTTTGGCAAAAAGACCTACCTAGCTTAACATCAAAACTACAAACAGATATAAAACTGAAGAAATCAATGTCGTATCATTGAATGAAACTGACATTTTTATAACATACATTTATTTTGCTCTTGAATTCCAAGCAAAGTATATTGCTAGCTCCCAGCGTATTTCTTCGTCCAATCCACCTTTTTTTACTCAATATCGTTAATGATTTTCATGTGATAATTTTTGTCTAAAAAGAGCAGCCACGATTAAACTCACTGAATTATGTTTTTGACACAAAAACAGAAATATCTTAAAAGTTATCTCTGATGGACGAAGAGCAGTTGTTGCCTAGAAATTATTGCCTGATGCCAGTTTACATGCAAGAAAGAAATAGCAAGGAATTTGCTTTCAAGTAGCAAGAATGGAACAATTTGTTTAGACATTTCAACTTTTTATTGGTCCCATTTAATTGTACGATGCAAGCAAGAAATTTGCCTCGTCTAAACTAAATGTGTTTAGTATGTGCAATATTCTTATTGCCTCAATTGAATTGTAGTCAAGAGGCAATAAAGCAAAATAAAGCCCGATGAGGATTGTGTAACTGTTCTATTAACTTATGACACCGTGTTGTGCCGACATTAGTTTTGACATAGACCATAGAGATTTGGACCTATCGGCTCGAATGATGAAATCTTTCGTTCCAAAACATAAGATTTGTTTCTAAAGAAACACAACATTGAGTTTATTTCTTTATTTAAACATTTGAGGCTATAATTAATCGACCATTGCTTTGAAAGTAATGTATTTTCTGTTTCCTGCATTTTTTTACAGTACCTACTATACATATGTCGTATTTCTCAAATTCAGTTTTTGAACAAAATTTTGGTTGAGTTCAGTAACCTATTTTGACATTAAATCAAAATAAAGGACATGAAAATCGAAGTTTTATCAATTTTATTCCAAAATATACAATTTTAATTAAAAAAATGTTAAGTGTGTACACAGTAATTTAATCAGTGTCTGTGTCTTTCCAATGTTGATCCGGCTGTGTGATGGGAAACAAAAAGAATCGACGTGCCTGGGATTCTTTCTTTAGAAAAGGTTTTTTTCTATGTGCATTAATTCAATAATATTATAATCAAAATTCTTTTTTTTATCATTAAGAACAACCGTTTGACCACCATCTTGCCTGATCTTGAGTAGCGATATGGTCTACGATGGAGCACACTTGTTTATTAGGTACTTATTCACCCGCGACTTGAAGACTCAGACTGTACTGCGCAGGAAACCTAACCCTACCCCCGGACCCACAGCTTACAAATACCACATCGCGCCTCACTTCTACTAGGCAACTTTCACATTGTCTTACATTACCAATGATATTATATAGTATATTTGACGTAGATACGTTACTCAGCATCAATATTGGGTACCCCTGATGTAAGTCAATTGCCTTTTACCCGGTGAAGTTGACAGTGTCCTACGAGAGCTTTCGCGCTACTACACCAGAAATCCGAAAAAAACTCCAAATGTTTTCTATTACTTCTAAGTTAATTGAAAATATTGTTTACAGAGAATATTTTTTTCCAAAATAATTATATGACATCGCCATTGTTTGGAAAGAGACAGATAGTTTAAATTTATTTAGAAAAGAAAAAGACAACAATAAAGGCCTGCAGTTGGTGTAGGGGAGGGAGGGTACAAAGTGTACAGATAAAGCATTCGTCGTGCGAATGTACGTAGATAGGTAAGTAATCATGGAAAAAACATTTGGACATCGTTGGTTGCACTTTTTTGTATGACAGAAAGTGAAATATCCCAAGGCGTTTTAGATATAGATAGGTACGTGGACAGTTGTGCTTCTTTCCATATTATTCATTACTGACCTACAGATTCAGGTCATACCCATACAAATATGCGAAGACGAATGGATACCGCCTGCTTCTGTTGCAGTATTTTCCGACCATTCTCATGAAACTAACATTATTACTACGAAAATAAAGCGGCGATTGGTGAAGGCAGCAATTTTATTTACTGTGCTTTGCCCTTCCTTACAAACTTGCATATATAATAGTAATGTACATTTGAAGAATATTATTTTGATAGGTACGTATCGAATATTGCAGCTGCTGGAAATGTTAAAATACTTTCAGCGGTTCTTAACAACGTATTTAAAATAAGTATTATAGCCGAAAATGTAATAAAAAAACGGGCGCCATCATTCTCCCCGGTTCAAATGACATGGAAAGGATTAAAAGCCAAATTGTTTATTTTGTCAAAATCTTGCCTAAAACTGTCACCCTAACAAATTACATGGCTAAGTTTCTGACAAAGCAAAGTCTGACTGCGCTTTATAGATAGAGGTGCAGAGTGTGCACCAAGTTGATAAATATATTTTTCATTTATTTTTATGAACAGGATACTTAGATTATTATTTACTACAGAAGTAACGACACCAAAAGTACTGGACACCTATCTACTGTAATTAAAAAAAATATATTTACCAATTTTTTTTTACACATCAGTAAATTACAGAACGACCCATAAACACCACGTTTGCCCTGTCCCAGCAGCATTTCAAACTACTTATTGACAGCGGTCGGTAATGTCAATCTGTACTGTAAACAACCTGACGTCTATTCGTGGGTCTCACTTTTTTGAGTGGCTTAGTATGAGAGTAACATGTCTATTACTAAAATGTCATTTGTATGACTATGAAATATTTCCTATCCAACGAAAATAAAATCATTAAAATCGGTACACAAACGTCCAAGTTATCCGCAAAAAAACAACTTATTATATAGCTTACGATTTTTTATTGTTTTATAGATTTGGATTATTCATTGGGTACCTATTGATTTAAATTTAGTTATTAAGACCAGACTATATTGCGCTGGAAACACAGACACCGGCAAGCCATTCCACATCCTGGCGTCATCTGAAGGTCTTCAAGTCGCGGGTAAATAAGTCCTAATGAACAAGTGTGCTCCATCGTAGACCACATCGCTACTTAACATCAGGCAGGATGGTGGTCA
>SJJU01002638.1:0-10898 GCA_012932125.1 Conopomorpha cramerella | reverse complement strand
AAATGAAAATCATTAGAGTCTAGAATTCGCACATTAACTGTTGGGCTCTTGTTGTTCTACTGTACTAAGTTCGCACTCCAAGACGATCGCTGACAATATTATCTTATAAGTATTTTACTTATACTTTCTCTACACTCTTTATATTTTGTTTTCGAATAAGTTTCCGATTTGAAATTCGAAGTGTGGAAGCACATGTCGATTATGGTAATGTGACGGGCAATATTTTGTGGAGCGTAAGGTATTCACCATTCTACGAATGTGATCACACAGTTATGCTTAGGGGATTCTATTAGAAACGCCTACGTCTCAGTAAGTAACTATCGTCTACCTTTTATACGATTACGTTCATTGACCGCGTTATTTCATCTTAAATTTTTCCTAATTTACTCGTACATCGAGGTCGTACAGCCGTACGTTCTATTGAAAAATATCATTCAACATTCGATTCTGAAAGTTCAAAGGCCCTGTCTGCTATGAGATGGAAACATTAAGTTTATTCTTGCAGTAAGTAAGAAAAAAGTAACGACTAGTGTTGGGTCGACATTAAATACAAGGATCGTAGCGTTAAGTGGGGTGTGCCGTAAAAGGGACGTAACGGTCGAGTGACAGACGGTGGCCTGCGCCGAGGTGTAGGGTGGCGGAGTCCCGCTGGGCACCGCCGCTGGGCACTCGGCTCTAATGCTTACATATGCTCGACATTGAAAAGCTTTACACACTCAGACCACCTACGCAGATGGGTAATGCAAGCCTAAAAGAAATTCGCTCATAAGATGTTTACATCAACTAGGTCAGCAAAGCCGTTTTCATAAATGTTCCATTCATTTGAGTGGTGGTAAAATTATAAAAAATACGTAGGCTCAAATGAGTTCCAAAATTGCAATACCAGAAGCTTTCTGAAAATAAAACTGCTCAACGCGGTCATAAAGTTCCGCTGACTTAGACGGTCAATATTATAATTTTACGATGGAGCGACTGATTTGTTTTTCGCATAAAACTGAGTTTATTAAGAAGCAATGAAATGTCGAGAATGCGAGATTAAATTTTTCTTCGTGTAAAAATAAAGGAAAAAGTGGGCCGGTGGCGGTGGAGGCCTGTAATGGAACGATTTCTCGTCGAAAGTCCTGGCCCGTGGTATGTCCCGGCCGGTCTTTACCGCGCCGGCCTCCATTTTGTGAGCAATTCACTACTTTGTGTCCCGGCGCTTAGTATTATTATATCGCGTCAATTTCCAGACTGTCGGCAAATCTACGCGCCAAATTGAAACGCAATGAAATTGGATTTAGCTCCCTTAGCTTTCTCTAGATAGCCAACGTATTATTATTGAAGGTATTTTCGTTAAGTTATATATATTTTAATAAGGGACTGAAACCTGCTCTTACTTTCAGCTTAGAAAGTTCTCTAAAGTTTTATTCTGAAAGTACGAAGATAATTGGAATCTTTAGTGAGTATTGGAAAAAGTATTTTCTTATTATATAAATCAGCTTTGTATTGAAATTCCACGAATAAAAAATGAGAAGCTTTTTGCTTTTGCCGGAGAGAAACAATGACTTCTTATATAGAGATACTTATTACGTATTACAATTCACCCTCCGAGAAATAATACCTTCTTACCTCGTATGGTATGGGCCAACATCTTTGTTCCACTAGGCAGTGATCCAATATTTATACTCGTTTAAAGTAGGTACCTACCGGAATATCTATCAAAAAATGTTTCTTCGATCTACTATGGGGGTGGAAGATGGACTGTCATGTTCTTCTGATAAATATAATGAGTTCCGTCGTTCATCGATACATTCAAATCGAAATTACAAATGTAATAAAGGTAACGGAAGTTATGCCCTCAAAAGTTCTATCCCATTACTATGTTGTGTTTGTAATTTGCACCACAACGAGCTTCATCAAATATAATCTTAATATATAAAAATCCAGTGTCATGATGTTTGTTCCCAATGAACTCTTCACCAAGGCTTCCGATATTCACGAAATTTGGCATTTATATGTAATTTCGTCCAATTTGAGAGATAGGATAGTTTCGTGACATCCACTGCTGGGCACAGGCCACCCTGGAGGTTATACTAATTTTAAATTCATATCGATAGCTTCCAGCCAAAAATACCTAAGCGACATTTAAGTAATTTTACAGGAGTGTGGTTTAAAGTTTAAAAAAAAGCAAAGTTTTGGACGAAAAACACATAATTTCAATCACGTAAGCGACATCAAGTCCGTCATACAGCTATGAAATCTAGACCAATCGACGTAGAAAAAAAAGGTGATTCAAACTGCATACTCAACTCGTTTTGCACAAAAATGTCGCTTAGGCCTTTTTGGCTGGAAGCCGTCGATTAATAGTTAAGACAGGAACGTCTGTCGAGTCCACTAGTTAACTAACAAAATATGGGGGCAGGTGATGGAGTGAAGTAACGTAACCGTATGGCCCCCAGGCCACGTGGGCGCGTGGAGCCTGAGCGCGGCGGGCGGCGCGCTGGGCCTGCTGCTGCTGGCGGCGCTGGCGCTGTACCGCGGCTGGCGCTACGAGCAGGAGCTGGACTCGCTGCTGTGGAAGGTGGACTTCAGAGACCTCCACCTGCCCGACGACGCCGGCAGGGCCGCCTACAAACTGAGTAGGTAAAACGATATTGCTTGCGTTTTTGTTTTGTTTTGTTCTTAATTTTAGTAATTTTGCTCATGATTTTGTTCTTGTAGGCGCTTATTAGGAATGTACAGGATATTTTTCTACAACTGAATATTATTTTATTTTGATTTCCTTCGATTCTTGGGCGTTATAACTAAGAAATATATATATTTCAGTTGAATTTCTTTATAATTTTTAGGACCGTAGAAAATGGCACATAACATTCTACGAGCTTCTACATGAATCATTCTTATTTCCAATTAAGCATTTTCTTGTATATAAGTAATAAATATTCTCCGTTCAGTTATTGCTTAGCGGCGCGAGTATCAGCTCGGCGCAGCGGCCCGATCCTTCACTGTCGCAGTTTTCTATAGCTTTTGACCCGGAATGTCTGCTCTAAGTGCGCCACTTAAACTGCCAACTTCACGACTGCGACAAATGCCACTTATTTGTTCCGAGACGCACCACTACACTTTGTTATAACTGACTTAGGTCTCTACAGAGCAGCTGTTGCGTTATAAAACACTAAGTTTCTCTGAGTTTATTAAAGTGTGAGTTTTATACTTTGTTTGTTAGTTGTTGATGGAAAGTTAATAAATGAGCAATACATAAATGTGGGCGCCCAACGTGTAACAGTAACAGTCCCACGTTGGGCACCAACTCGTTACTTTTATAATGTACAATGATATGATATTCCTACCTAACACTACGCATATTACAGATTTTTTTTTATAAAGTTTAATGGCAATTGGGCCATTATAATTGTATAATAATAGTGTTGGCGCCCAACGTGGGTTTGTCGTCCAACTGGAATACTCAAGTTGCATTGCAAAATAGTTTTTTGAACAGATACGAGAGTACGAGTAATGCAAACTTAACACTCTACTGTTCAACATTGTCGGCCATTAAAGTAAAAAAAACTTATTTTCTTCGATGTTATTTCGAAAGAAGGCATAGCTAAACCGAGCAATGTACTCAGTATCATTTTGGTTAGAGGCGTATATTTCCAGCAAGATGGCAGCGTGGTATCGAGCGGCCTCCCGCCGTCCAACCCGCTGGGCGCCGCCGAGAAGACCGCCGGCGGCAGCACGGGCGCTGTGAGGTCTAGCCAGGTACGCCTAATACTTATAACCCCAGTTTAGAATCTGCAGAATTATATAATTTTGTAGAAAAAGCAACTTGGTTGTCCGACTGTCAAGGACCACCTTTCAAACATCTTCTTTCCAACAAAATAATAATCATCAAAATCGGTTCATAAACGACGAAGTTATCCGCGAGCAAACATAAAAAAGGTATATGGTCGAATTGAGAAAGACTCCTTTTTTGAAGTCTCTTAAAAATTGTATTATTATACTGAGTGCAACAGACCCCTGAGAAATGTTATGAATATGAATATAAACAACTTTTACTATGTCGACAATGTGAGGAAATAAACATATTTCTGGAGGAACCATTGCTCAGGGTCCTCTTACTCGCAGTATACTACTCCGCGGAGTAATCCTGGAATAATCCTAGAGCAGTTGTCGTCACTAGACTCAATAGCCATTTATACACTAGTCTAAATCACTAATCAAGAATCGCTTGGGCCTAGTTTGTATCTTTTACACAAACACGACTAGAGTGAGATAAACGTTACTTTTTAATAAATAAATGCATTGTTCCTACTTGCCTTTAGAATCCAACAAAGCATAAAAACATAGGTGAGTAGTTCTTGGTTCACGTTTCAGAATAGTTTTATGTATTTTTAATTAAAAATGCATTGTATCAAACGAAGTCGCCTCGCGCTCTTTGTAGGAACAAAGAGCATACTTAATTATTTATATACATAGGGATGTATGCTTAATTATTTAAAACAGCTCAGCTAGTAAATTATATTACGAGTATGAAGCGGTATTGCAGACTATTAACAATCATAGAGTTAACGCATGAGTTACGTTATATTCCACCTCTAAAGAATAAGAAACTTGTGTTCCCAATTCAAGTGCAATTTATGTATTAGGTGTCGCTGAGTTCGAATCCCGACTTGGATTTCCGGTATTCGGGCATTTACACGGAAGTTGCGTTATACCGGGGCCGGCTGGTCGCCGTCAAGCGGATACGGAAACATCACATCGATGTTACCAGAGAAATAAAGATGGAGCTCAAAATTGTAAGTGGACTTTCTTTACTGTTCTTTCTTTCTTAAATGGCAGGACGTAACGGAAGGCTAAGTGTAATATTTTTTCGAAAGTTTGGCGATGGAGTATAATAAAAATGTTAGACTTAGGAGCTACCTCGGCGGAAAATGAGTGACAGCCAAGTTTAACTTAAACCTGCTAGTAAGTAACCTTTATTGGAAAGTGAGGGTAGATCAAACAGGTATTTTATTACAACTAAATTACATGATATTTTATGGTAGATTCAACAGTTAAAATTAAAATTCAATATTTTTGTTTTCAAAAGTTTCACCGAGAATATCGCCGCGAATTTATTCCTTCGAGCTTACCTTTGTTTTCACTCGACATATGGACACGAGTAGGTATAATTAAAACATTGTTCCGTAAGATTACATTGTATTATTTAATTCTTAAGGACATTGACATGACAAACCGGAAAACGTCTAAATTCGGTGTAGGGGCTTTGTCATGGGAACTGAGAAGAAACTCTGTGCCCATCTTTTCAATTATTTGTATTATTTTCAAATATAGGCAAGCACCGACCTACGGCCTTATTTTCAGATCACCAAACCAAAATGTGACCGTGTAAAACTTCAAATGATGATAGCCCTATCTCCTACAATATTGGGTGAGGGCATTTGCTTAGCACACTGTTGTTTTAAATCAAAATACCTATCAGTTTATGAATGACACCACTGAAACCTTGGTGGCTCAACTATTTTATAGTACTTAGGTATAAACGAAAGCTGTACGTACATAATATTGTACTATAGCTAAGTAAAGGTAGACGTAAAGGTTCATATCCCAATAATAATAGAGCAGACACTGAACTGACGTCACAGGGGAATAGTCTACCGACGCTGTAGTCTCCACCTACATATTCTATGTACCAACGGATTTTTTCGCGATATTTTCCTCGTCGTAAAAACATACTTTCAGAGACATGTCTATATTTAAATATATTTCTACGAAGGTCTCGGAGCCAACGAACTAACTAACCAACTTGGTGAAATAACTTGCGGGCTTAGAAAATATTGTAACAAATCTTGAACAAGTTTAGCTTGGTTTAATCACAGGACATTTAGATCTTTTATCTGCAAAAATCCTAAATATACAAAGAAGTTTGCACAAAATTCGCGGGATTTATAGGTAGTAAGGTTGGAACCCTTGTAATAAATCTCACGTAAAAGACGTCGAAAGTCGGCCGTAGACGGCGGCAACACAACAACAGTATAATAATCCTGTATACAGATATTGAACCGAGCAAACAAAAACACACCTACCTACATAACAATGTATGTATTTCCCCGCTGAAAGCCTGAAGTGGCACTTGACTGGTACAAATCACTTTCATTAATTTGTCGTAAGTGAATATCACAACATAAACACCCAGCTTGTTAAGGCTGCTTGTTTTTTACTCGCCAAATGAAAATTAATGTTTTTTCAAGATTGTTTAGCTTGATTGTGTGACGTGCACGTGATGGATTCTCTTCTGGAGAGATACGACACTCACTTACTCTACTGCAATCTTTTTGCAGAGTATCCTAGAGAGAGATGTTTGAGAATTAATGAACAGAACTCGCTTATAGCTACCTACTTACTCCGAATAGAAGTACCTACTTATACGTTTAGTCCAAGTAAGAGATTTGTGTTTGCCGATGGCTTGAGTCGAGAAATGCGGTGTTTGTTCGGTTTGTGGGAGCTACGAAAATATTTGAGGAAAAGCTTTACCTAGCTTAGACCATCTTGTTATAGGTACGTGGTACTTAAATTAGGGTTTACAGCGGTCGTGGCCTAAGGATAAAACTGTTTGATATAGACGTTCCCGGTTCGATTCTGGCACACGTTGGGTGCTTGCCTTTATGGGGTAAAAGGCGCGACTCGACGGGTGATAAGGAAAGAGCCGAAGGTCACTTTCTTCACACCCTATTGACTCACTTTTGGTGGGTGTCCAAGATGTGATATCACAAAACGAAAAATAATTTCAATTGGGAATCGTATAAAGTCGATCAGCTGATTATACATTTTGTATGAAGAGGGCAATTTTTCGTTTCTGCACGTCTCGATGACGTGAAAGTCACTCTGTAGTGACAGTCAAGTAATACTTGAAACAATAATGAAACTCTGAAGTATGTACTTCTATGATAATTATTTTCACTTCACTATGATCGTCTTATTCAAGTACTCTGCTTTATATACTCAATCGTCGACTCGAAATTAATAGGTACTTGATACTGCCTACCCACGACATTAAGATCATAAACGTTAACATACATTCATATGCATTGCCTGTCGCCGACTAATGTTTATATGGAACCTTATAAAGAGCGACTCTTAAAGCTTGCTTAATTTTTATTAGACCAACGTTGTATTTATACAACGTTATATTAATAAACCTAGATTTCTTGTGTGGTTCAGTAAGCCCTCGTTCCCCATCTCCGAACACACAATGGTGAACTACTGGCACTCACAATGCGTTCCAACGAAGAATGCCGCGGTCATAATGTATTCCAACTCTCATCACGTTGTGAGTTTTGGTCGGTGGTTTTGGTAAAGTTTGTAGAATGTTGTCTAGGAAATTGACGGACAATGGTATCTTGAAAGAAATATAATTATATAAAATAAACATGTTTATATTGAGTATTGTGTACTAATATCGGTACCTGAGGTTTATAATTAAGAAATTTAGGAAAAATAACCTTGTGAAGAGGTGGAATATCCGGATTCGTTTGGGTCTGTCGTCCAGAAAAATACTGTAGAAGTACTTACTAACAATTTCGTTCTTTGTCTAAATTTTAAGTTGTATGAAGGTATGTAGGTACAATTATGTGTAGTGCAAAAACACCTGCGAGTAATATGTTGTAGATGCGAGACTTGCAGCACGACAACATCAACGGCTTCGTGGGCGCCTGCATCGAGCCGCCCAACGTGTGCGCGCTCTCCGAGTATTGCACCCGAGGTAGCCTCAAGGTACTCTAGCTAAATTGACTCCTTATTTTAAGACTAAAAAGTGAAAACTGATTTGCTTATTTGAAAACTGATTTGATCGAGCGTGTTCTTAGCCAATAGCTATGATTTGATCGATATCGATTCACCCACTCAAAAATTATGGGGATGAAAAATGTAACTTGAGTAAATACTTCCAAGACATATACGTATATTTAAAATATGTTCATTAAAATTAAAATTGGATAATTTGTTCAAAAGTTATGGGGTTAAAATGTCGAGTTTATACACATAATGTTCAAGTGGGGCATCAAATGAAAAGGCACGATACGAACATTTAAAATGTTTTCTTTTTTGTAATTTAATCCTAGCCTAGTATCCCGCACTGAGATGTTGCCGACGATGTCGATTTAAGACTTTAGAGGCCTGTCTACGCACAATAAACCTTATCACCCTTAAATTATCGGCTGCATTTTATTTAAGAATATTTAGCGTGGATATCGGCGCGAATGTACCCGATTAAAATATTAACGAGCTGATAAGCTGCGCTTGTCAGGCTAAACGACACTTAGGGTAATGACTCTATAGGTCGGTTCTATCATACTGTTACTTTTAACAGGTATATTATGTATCTGAGTACGACCAATGTTGTAAATGTTTATTTTATTCCAGGACATACTTGAAAATGAGGACATTAAATTGGATAACATGTTTATCGCTTCTCTTGTTGCCGATATAGTTAGGGTAAGTTTATGTTTTTCCTTTCTTCCAGTGATTTTTTCTTGGTAGACAAAAGACAACTTATTTTTTTATAAGTAGATGTGTAAGTACTTATAAAATGTAGGTATCTCGTATTAAAAATGCTATCGCCGATAGTTCTCTGAATAACGCTGTTGTATGTAAATCACTTCGATTTAAGTGCCTTTTTTATTATGCTATTCCAACAAGTCGCCACCGAAGGGATACCTACATTTTACGACATAAGTACGTGTCATATATTTTATAAGAGAAAGTCCTCAGTTACAACGGCTGATTGCTTTTTGCCAAAAAATATCGCGAGTTAACTTAAAAAACGGACAGAAGTATTCAAACATTTTTAGGTTAGTATATTTTAGCGCTTGTTTTAGAGCATTGTTAAAAGAATGTCTGATACGTTTAAATATTTAAACAGAGAATGGTGAACTCGCTCGGTGAATTTATGCGACGCAACGTACAAAAACCACTTCCACATATCCTCTTTTAAACAAACACGTTGAATGTTGCCAACTAACTCACCTCAACGCGAGTAAAACAAATGGTATTTCAAGACTGCAAAAACTTAGTACCTACGTTTGAAGTATTAATTGTAACAAAAATATACAATTCGAACATTAACGGCCACACAACATGGAAAACAACGTTAAGTCCGGTTCATATTGAAAATTATAACTAAGTAGGAAATTTTATATAAATCATTTTTTAAGGAAACGCGCACTGACATGATATTAAATGTTTGAAACGGGTATTATAGCGCGAAGATTAACCAAAGATAAGCATTCAGCTTACCTTCGTTGTTTGCCCGACGTTTCGACACAGTTGGAGTGTCGTGGTCGCGAACTGACACGACACATGTAGGACGAAAACACATAACCGATCCTTAACGTACACCGTAAACTTTTATGTATGTATGAACGTGGTCCAGGGTATGATATTCATCCACGAGTCGCCGCTGCAGTGGCACGGGGCGCTGCGCCCCTCCAACTGCCTGGTGGACGCGCGCTGGGTCGTCAAGCTCGCGGACTTCGGTCTGCGAGCCTTCCGCGCCTCCGAGATGAGACCCACAGACCCTAACGCACTCAGAGCTTATTTAGAAGGTATGTAACATTGAGACAGCTTTTTTATTGTGTATTAGCCGATAATTGTGCGGGATATAATTAATGTATCAATATAAATATAATTGTACTGAAATTTGTTTCGAAGGACATCTATTGAAAAGCTGAGGTAAGAGTTTGAGGATAAGAGTTTCTTATCAGTTTTTTTTCGTAAGTTTTCTTGAAGTGTAAAGTCCCAAATGTTTAATTCAAATTCAAATTCTTTATTTCGGAAATACATCCATAGAACACAAATATAATACAACGATAAACTTTATCAATGTTCACAGTTCTTATTGCAGTGAGGTCCCGGGGTCCATTTTTTATTATCAGGCGACGGCCGTTCGACATCGGAATCATTCTGTAGGGGGCGCCAGTGTCATGGCGCAGTCTTCTAAAATGGTTTCACAATTTTCTGTCGTGATAATAGTCTAGACTGACCTTAACGTGGTGTCTGAAGTAGGTACAACAGCACTAAAAAAATAACGTCGAGACCTATCGACATGGTTATAATAGTCTCATGTTCCTCTAGCGCAATGATCGATTTAGTTGCACCGGAGCGGGGCGGAGCGCTTCCATCCTCTAACATGTGATCAGTGTTCAAAGACTTAATCCATCCTAATACCTGTTAGGTAAATCGTAATCTGCCGCTTAAAAAGTTAGTATTGACTAGAGTAGAGTTATCCATCAGGGCTAGTATACCTATCCCCGGAGGTGTTACGCGTGTGGGGCTGGGGCAGTGGCAGGCCGCCGCCGCCGCCGCCGGGCCCCGCCGCCGCCGCCGCCGGCTCGCCCGCCGCCGACGTGTACGCCTTCGCGCTGCTGCTCTACGAGCTGCACACCAGGCGAGGACCCTTCGGACCCGACGCTGCGCCACCACCCGACATACTCGCCAACGTCGCTTCTGGGTGTCCCGGATTGTGCAGGTACACGAGACAAATAAATAGGTCTTGTCACTGTTCTGTTGACAAGCATCTCTATGGAACAGATGACAGCTGTAGGGACGGCACGGGCGAGAGACAGAGACGAACTGGGCTTACTTATAGGGAGTAGTGCAAGCGGTCATATCGATGAAAGGGAGATAATAAAGTGTTAGTCACCAAATAATATCATTCCAATCGTAATTTATGGATCCATACACATGGGTTCTCTTGGCTAACAATAATCATCAGAGTTGTTTTTGGTCTAGGTATAACAGTAATGGAATACCCATGCTGATGACATAATTATATTTTCTCTAACGTTATTGACCCGGTTGCGTATTCTTTTTCCCGAATTTCAATTAGTTCAGCGCCACCTTTTGGAAGCTGGACT
>SJJU01002636.1:0-33628 GCA_012932125.1 Conopomorpha cramerella | reverse complement strand
GATTAGGGTAGCAGACCAGACTTAAGCATAAGTTGTTAGAGCAGATTGTTAGCAGGCCGTTTGCCTGTCGGGTAATAATTGGACTTACTACCGGGTGATTGGGGGGTTCGATACCAGCTCTTACTAGCCGTATACAACAAAAATGTTCGCCATTTCGGGTAATTCCCAATTGTTCTATAAAACATAACGTTTGTTCGTTCTCTTCTTTCTCTTGGAAAAGTGTGAGCGAGAAACTTATGGTAGAGAACAAAATGGGAGATACCCGCCATTTCAGAGCCTGTGTTCGCTACGCAACGCTATCATACTGTGAAGGAATACTCGTACATCTTGATGAAATTTGCGACGAGGTATACAGTGAACTTACACGACCCCCTGTCCATTTTGATTGGCTGTAGGTATAAGATGGGCACGTGTAGAAACAATACTTGAAAAATATTCAATAGAGCGCTGACTCCCTGAAACCGTAACCACATGTCACTTGCACTAAAAGTGAAGTTCGCCTGCCTATTCCGCAGTGCAAATTCAACATTCTGCGTTCTATAATCATTTACGTCGTGTTTTGTTATGCAAAATTCGTGTTGATACAATAATAATAAATATCTCTACATTTTAAAATCGAAAGTCTATCTGTAAACGAAGAAAGATTTCTACTAAATTTAGGAAGTTTGGTAGTATACCTACATGTAAATACTGAATTTGGTTTAACCTGCGATGATTTAGAATAATCGGTCGCTTATTCATCATCCTTGTTTTAGTAAACTTAGCTGTTTGATTTTCCACATGACGTGTTGCCAAATAATAACTCAATATTGTTCACCGGGTATGCATGCGTCGTGGTCACGAGTGGACTGCAACTGCGTCGAAACGTCGAGTAAAATAAGAAATGTAAACTCGAGCTTGTCTTTGATTATTTTCGCGCCTATATACCCGGTGAGTATATACATAATACATAAAATACAATATTGAGTTATTATATCTGAGCGCGTTTCATTAAAATATGATTGCCAAATAATGGTCTAAAGTTCTGGTAATACGATGGATGGACACCAAAGTGATCCTGGGGGTAAACAGAGACAATCCATTTTTATTATCCCGGTACTGATTTCTCCCTTTCGTCTCATCCACATTCCTACATTTTCGTACATACTCACCGGTTTAGATTAGTTGAGGCTTCCACGCACCTGGACTCTTACATTACTCATGAAATGATACCTATTCACGTAATCCGACTAGAACATGCGTGCACACCTGTAACCGACCAGTCTATTGACAGCGAAGTCAAGACGGCGAGAATGGTACGGGGCGATGTAAAATAAGCTTCTGAGCGGTTGGAAGTATAACTCTAGGAGGTTAAGTAAATATGGATGGACGTATGTAAGTAGGTAGAACTACCTACCTCCCTCGAATTCACTCACCAAATGTCCCCCTTCAATGTCGTAAGTTACTTAAATAACCGTAGAATACAACGTTTTATGTCCCACTCACGATATTACCTACAAGCATTAATTGCACTTTACAACAAAGTGATTTCTCAGCGAAGTATACAAGTTGATGAAAGTGGTCCGCCCGTCCGCCGGCTTCTGCCGTAAAGCAACGATCAATTTACGAAATTGATCAGGGATTCACCAAAACAATTTGCCCTTCATAAAAGTAAATGAATTTGGACCAATTACCGAGTGTAATGGGCCTATTTAGTCCGGTTGAGCACTCCTTCATTTTCCTACCGGCCGGCGGCGGCCGATAGCTTTCAATTTCGGCATCGGCATATGGCTAATGTTGCTGGCGCTGTGACATGCCACTGTGGTTTGGAAAACTGTTGTGTGACTCATTTTACAAGGGATATCTACGTTGTAGGACTTTATTATTGTACTGGATGTTAGTGGATTTCCCCCGAGTAGTTTTTTTTTTATATAACGTACAATCGCGACTCTGAATGTCTGCAGAATGTTTCTGCGAACTCTTATCCTCGAAGAGACTCAATAGGTACTCATATCAATAATTACATATAAAAATACATAGATTACCTACTAAGTATTACGCAGATTAGAGCTTTCTCTCTCAAATATTGTTGTACCTACGTATACTTATTGATGATTCACTGAAACATAAAAGCATATTTTTAATTAATTGAATTGAACACCATTCGAAAGTTGAAATTGAATTAAAGAAAAAGGGCATTTTACTGTAGGTATCTAAGAAACTCACATTTACTTATTTGAACACATACCTCTACTAGATACTCATACCTACGTAGTCTTTTTCTGAACACTAAAGTATTACAGTAATGTTTACATAAAGTTTGATTCCATATAATTACTAGACGATCAGCAAATTCATGCAGTCTATTGTAAAATAAATAAAAGCACAAAGGACCCCTAAAGAAACAATGACTTAGCATGCAGTTCCTCGTCGCATGATATACCTCTTACTTCAAGACGCGCCCCACGACCGCTATAAATCGGGCTTCGAATTTACGGCGTCCCTTCCGCAAATCGGTTTATATTTCCGATAAATAAAATTGGCGCAGGTTTCGCGAGATAAGCAGTGGCCGTTAGATCGCTGTCGTCGCAGTGGGGCGGGCGGCAGCTGCCAGCGGGGTTATGTGCCCGCCTTTCCCCGGACACTACCGGCTGGCTGTTTCCTTCTTTCTTGCTGACAATTTTTTCCTGGCGAGGGTCATTAGGCAGCTGGGCCCCGGGATGGAACGGCGCATCGTTTACCCCTCTCCGGGCCGTGCCATTTTATTGTGTGTACGTAGTAGAAATTGATATGCAGGGCGGGGGCGGCGGACCACGCCGCTCTATCGGCTGAAAAATGAATTTGACTGAATGTTGTTTCAAAGGAAAATACATGCACCTGCCCAGAGGAGTGTTGATTAGTTAAATACATACATTATACGCCAAAATATGCATACACCGTCCCAGAGGAGTCCATTTTTCGCTGGTCTGCTAAGGAAGTGATAAAACGTAACGATGACGAAGCGTGTATCACAGATAAATATATTTATTTAGTGTAGGTATATTCTTAAACAGGATCTAAAATACCCTATATTTTTGGTTTTATAAACGCTTCCATTGGTCTTGGGTGATAAAATAAAAATCTGTACCATCCGTGAGATTGTTTTGTTATTTATTTGTCAACACAATTTTAGGACACAATACTTTGTATTTTTTTTTTGGCGAAATGGAATAAATGCTGTGTGAAACGGAGTTCCCTTGAACCAGGGAAAGATATCAACTATCTAAGGTAGTCTACAAATTAACTCCAATGTAATCCTTTCTTCTGTTAACCTCCAATCATTTAAAAACCCAATGGCGGAAGACAAATCAGAGTTAGGTTTGGGCAGCTTCCTTCTCATACTGTTGGCGTTTGGACTTCCTCTGACGGTGCTCATTCCTGAGTTTTCCGTGTGGGACTTTGTGCCTAAGGTCCGCGTCACCAGGCTGCATATCTTCAGCTACGATGTCACGTGGCACCAGCTCAACGTGGGGATACTAGTGCTTCTGGCTGTGTTCTTCTGCCTCTTCTTGGAGATCCGGAGGCGAAAGTGAGTTGAATTTTGTTGTGTGTTGTGTTCTATCTAGTACTATTATATTAAATGCAAGGTACTATAATAGACCTGGGTATGGTAAGATAAAGAAAATTATTTCTAAATGATCACTGTATAAATGTGTTGTTTTCTCGTATAATGAAGCACCACAAATGTATTTATTTACACACACTTCAAAATCATTACTGGTACATTGCGTCATATGCTTACGGGCAAATTTAGTCCTTGTAGCTATCTTTGTGACTCATGCACCCTTACTAATAAACTCAGTGTAACGTAAACCTAAGTTGTTACAGTTCTTTTGAAACTGGTTACTTCGTATTTGACCAAAAAGTAAATAGTTATACTTCGTTTATTTGTAGGACCCATCATGTTCATTTCCACAGACTGGACGAGTTGCTCTGTCACGTGCTGGAAGCCAGTCGCGCCACGGACTCCACCCTGACAGTGGAGAGGGAGCGGCAGGACGACGCGACGCGCGCCTGCATTGCGCTCGTCGACGCCTCGGTAGAGCACTACGAGCACCTCATGCTGCTGCGCGACGACTTCCGTCAGAACGACATGCGGAGACGCGACCAGTTAAGACAACGACCGCCTGAAGTGGAGCCCAGTAGCGTGATTTGACTCAAGTCTCTCAAGCTTAACGGTCCTTACTGAACAACCCCAATTCATTCAAGATTGAATATTTCTTTCGCAGCTGTCATTATAAAAATACTAATACAGATATCACGCCTTTTAATCCCAAAACGGGGTAGGCAGAGGCACTTGCTTGATAAGCAAATGACCACGGTTCACCAAGCGTATTTAACCCAATGTGACAGGGGGTGAGCCCATCGCCGTTAGAGGGTTTACACACACACGTGATGAAACACGCATACCTACCTTGTGGTGTGCGGGTTTCATCACAATGTTGTCCTTCACCGTACGAGCCTTGCGTTGCGTACATAGGATCTGAAAAAGAGTCCCATTGGTACACGTCCAGTAGCCGGACTCGAACCCGCGACCTCCCGATTACAAGTCAAGTATCTGACGAACTGGACCACAGACGCTCTATTATTACTCGCCCTGTCATTATAAGTAACTACCTAAATATATACGCATCGCAGTCGGTGCGAACATAAGTGTCATCTTTTATTACGGAACGATTTGGTATCTTACTGGTCATCACTGATGTTTATTTAATAAATATTAGGTAAGTTCAACAGATATTAAGTACTGATTTTCTCAAATTATTCGACTGGATTTCCTGGTATTGGTACCGTTACGTAAAGTTTTCAATCTAGATCGGTTATAAGTCTTCTAGCTATTCATCTTTTCCCCATGTCTCGGATCAAACTGGATTTTTTAATATTTTTTTTAAAATATAACATCAATTGCATCAATGAACCCGTCTTTCTTTCATCTTAATGCTTTGGCAGATAATGCGGTAGAAAATTGCAAGTATGCATAATATCCTCAAAGTAAAAGGTTACAACGACCTAGTCCTTTGCAACTGCTTTTATATGGGGCTTGTCTAGAAACCTAATTACGTCTGCCTAGTTAAGGCAAAGAAAGAGCGGCGATTATTTGAATTTATTCATCGCATTCAGACCAAAGGCGAGTGGAATCAGCTAGGCGGAGGTTCTATTAGGCGGGCAGCCGCACTCCCACGGGGCGACTTCGTGAAAAAACCAATCTGCACCAAGCTATTATGCCTAATGGGGTAATTAGGCCATGGATAGGGTTGTCACACGAGGAAACAGTACCTATTAGTACCTAACTATTTATTTACCACATGAGAACCAGTAATTAGTACTCCAAGTGTCGCTTCAGCATAATTTCTCTCTTTTTACCTAACACGATTAGAGTGATATAAACGATACAGGCGTCTGTTTGAGTAAAGATCTGAGCTTGAGGAGAGTAGTTTATTTACTTTACTTTTGTGAACAGGAATTATTTTCCCGTCTTAAATTTATTGAAAGTTAATTCTCTACTCTCTATAAGCACAATAATGTATGTAGGAACTTAAAAATAATTTGTTCTAGTGGATTCCAGTAGAATTTCTTATGAGCGTCAGAATGATGTACCAAGATGTTAAATTTAAAATTACCACCTGTATTTACTACCTACGTTGACATATTTGGTACCCAAGTTTAATAAAGATAATTATTAAATATTAAGCGGGCAATCGTTCTGACGTCAGGATCACTGCCCTCTTTAGTATTTCGGGGTTGGATCTCATAATTTGTAATTTCTCTGTACTATAATTTACTACCTATTTCCTGTTTCTAATCTCATTTGCCTTAACCCTTACAAGACCATAAGGCACAGAAGAATAAATCAAAGTATCTAACAATTTATTTTAGTTGATTTAGATGTAAAATTAACAAATTTCATCAGATCATAACCAAGAAATGTATCGTTTACTGGAAAATTCATGGGAAAAATATTTCCCTATGGTCCATAAAGGAAATAATAGTAGTATTGCAAAATCAGGTATATTGAAAATAATGAAAAAAACTTTAATTTTTAACGTTTATTTTTTAAATAATGCAAAATAGTAAAAACATCATATATTTTACACTTAGCTTCGATATTCTATGAAGCAATTTGGCTTCGATGTGAAGCATAGGTGGACATTACACATTTGTTGTGGGTTCTATTTTGCGTTTTGCACATTTCACGCATCATTTAATTTTTTCTTCTTTTACCATATTGTGTGTTGGTAAATTTCGTTTTATATATATATTATTTTATTTTATTTTATATATTTATTGCCATGTATATTACCCTATACATTATTTTCCAGAGGTAATAATAGTGAGTCTTGAGCGTGCCTGCAAGTAAAATTATTTATCAAACCACGACTATGTGTCGGCGGTATTTAAGACTCTTGTACTTCATGTACATAGGAATTGTAGGAGTGTCCTGTAGCATCTTCTATTATTACTACACCGGCTCCATTATCCATATCCTGAGCAATAATCTGTTGATTTTCGTCCGATTTCAGTATATTATCCCCATCACTATTCGTCCGTAAGAAGCTTGGAGAATTTCACCCTCACGAACATGAAAATAAATTAGCACAAAGAAAATAAATTATGCTAAAATACTATAAATACTACGTAGTATGTATGTAGTGTTCTAAAATTTTTTTTTAGTTATGGACCACAGGGAAATATACTTCCCTTTACAATAATTGTAATTTTCAGTTATTTATATTATTTGTTTACATAAACTCCGACAATTAAAAGAAATAATACTTACCGGAGAGTAGTACACGTACGCCAAAACACAAATAATAATTATTTTTCACTTCGGAAAAAGTTTTTGAAAATTGCACATCGACAATCGACAAATCAGATTATTTCGCGACAGAAATGTGGCCTTTTTTTTAATGGCAAAAATTAACTTTTCTTATAACACTCGTAATTATGTTCCATTTGGTAATTCTGTTTATAAATTGTGCATAAAATAATAAATGAATATAAAGGTTTTGATTGTAAAGGTAGGGAAAAATACTTCCCTTGGTCGCGAAAGGGTTAAACATTTTGAAAAAATATATGTATAGGTAGTAAATTATAGTAACAGAGGAATTACCAATTATGACATCCAACCCCGAAATAATAATAAAGTAGGCAGTGATCCTGACGTCAGAATGACTGCGAATTGAATACTATGAGATCCAACATCGGATTATTAGATATCGGAAATTGGATTATTCGTTATTTTTCTACACCGGTTATTTGGTCAGTTGGTTCACAAGTGTAGTCACAAATCGGAACGTAAGTAAAATAAATAAAAAAATAAATACACTTCACGCCTTTAATCCCAAAGAGGGGTAGGCAGAGGCACTTGCTAAAGCGCAAGTACCCACAGTTCACCAAGCGTATTTGACCCAAACGTGACAGGGGGTGAGCCCATCGCCGCTATAGGGTTCACACACCTTGTGGTGTGCGGGTTTCATCACGATGTTGTCCTTCACCGTACGAGCGTTGCGTTGCGTACATAGGCTCTGGAAAAGAGTCCCATTGGTACACGTCCAGTAGCCGGACTCGAACCCGGGACCTCCCGGTTACAAGTCAAGTGTCCGACCAACTGGACCACAGACGCTCTTATCTCTTATCGGAACGTAAGTGACAAGTTAAATATTCCTGGTTTTTATTATTATATAGACTAAAAGAAAAAGTGTAGATGCTTTAAAATAACTAGGAATGTACAACCCTGGCACGCTCAAGGTGCGTCCGCGACGTTTTCCTCTTTGCAAAAGCTGGATTTTTTCAGCACTCCTGTCTTTAAGACAGAGAGAAGTATCTAACGAGTTTTTTATTAGAACGCCTTAATTTGAGACGTGCACGAACGTTTTAACGTTTATTACAAAAGAATTCGGAAGAGTTCCACATCAGGCAGGATGGTGGTCAAACGCTTGTTCATAGTGATAAAAAAAAAGATTAGTATTGAAGTAGGATTGTATTTATACAGGTTGATTTTACTTTTTATCAAAGGAGGACGTGGCGTGATCAAAAGTGGAATTCTTAATGAATTATATTATAATCTGACTGAGCAAAGTACCTAGCATAGAATCCATTGTTTGTAGCGAGTTACCACAAATCCCGTCTCGGAGCTGGCAAGGTGGGAGACAGGGGATCTGCGGCACCGTTTTCATTACCCACGCTGCGGGCTGGATCAAGCGCTGGCAAAAATAAATAAAACTGTTATTGAGATAAGCATCTGCGCACCACGGATTTGCTTTAAAGCTCGCCCCCTGCTGGGCGCCTCTCGCTTAGGTACAATACTTTTGAATAGTTATATAGTTAATGTAGAAATGACAAAAAATAAATAATGAAGTCTAATAAGAAATGACAATTGTTTTGTAAGAAATCGTTCTTTGCTCGTGTTATTTGTCAGGTAAGTGTTCGGTAGCGCTCAGTTGGCGCCGCTCGGCATCCGGCGCGCCTTACCGCGCGGGTGTCGCGCTCGGCACCGTCCCGCGATACGTCCGGATTACGTCGAGCCATTTCAGGACCCCATCCGACCTGAAACTCCGCGAAACAATAAGGAAATGCCTCATACGTGTCAAGATGACAAAACGTTTTCAATTTGTGGGTGCTGCTGCTTTACTTTTTTTTTTTACTAAAATATGAGCTTTTCTTATATCCGGCTCGTAGATGGCAGGATTAGGAGTACAGTCAGTGCTTCGCTGTAGTGGATCGTTGTAGGAAATTGGCTGGAGGCCGCACCTGCGACCACCACGGTCCGCCGGATTAATTTCTCATCACGGCCGGCACGCTGCCGAGAAATAATGAAGATGACATTTTCTGGAGAAAAAATGCCACTAAGACGGGGATTGGTCCTTGATTAATAAACCTCCGTTGATACCGGCTGTAACTTGGCTTGCTTATCGAACTTTGTGAGGGCGAAATTTGGCCGATTTTTAAACGTAAATCCCAAATTGATGACTCGGTATAATGATAAAAAAAAGTATTACCTTGGAAAATTGTATTTTGTTACGTTGAAGAATTATATTGTTTATTTCAGCTTTTCGCATTGTTTCTGATAGCGCGTCGACTCGCAGATGGCAATCTCACGGGTGAAAGCGTCGGCGTCTGTAAAAGCTCGGCCGCGATATAAATGAGCTTTGGGAATTGCCAAAAATGCTGTCAAGATAACCCCGAGGAAACCATATTCTTTTTCGAAGGGGTTCTATTTACTCACATAATATGTATGTGAAACGGAACGAAAGTACATTTTTTTACAATTCCAGTAGGGCATTGAATTATATTGCTTATCTGCTGTGGTAGGTTTGTTGGCTAGTAATGTTCCCCCTGTCGGCTGTTTTTCATAACAGTATTTTCTCACATATTTTATTCTATTTTGTTTCCAAGTGCACGTCATCGGCTACTTTACCATGCCAGTGATACGGGTACTTATCAAATAATTTCAGTCACGCAACACTCGTACCATAACTTGCATAATTCCACCATAAATCCTTTAAGAGTCCCATGCGATGCGCCTGCGCCGTAAACACAGCAACATTGAAGTCTAATTATCGGAGCGTTCTGTTCTGTAGCCGCGTCGTCGTTTGCACGAAACAGCTTGGGGCCGTTACGTAAAAGTATTGTTGTAATTTTCACTGTAGTTTATTGCCGAAATTTGATTTTAAAAGGCGACATTGTAACCGCAGCGTCACGGAAGCGTCGCCGGCACCGCAAGATGGCCGCAAGCATCTGTCGGTTTGTCGCACTTTCTGTCAAAATAGGTACGGTTTTGTTTGATACAATTATTTGGTCGTGCGGTCGCGGGCTTCACGCGATGCGCGGCAGCCCGGCTACCGCGCCTGCTACCCATTCACGCTTCTGACTATAGGTAGGTATTCCAAAGATTCAATAACATTATTTAACATATTATTAGCCTTGGGGTAAAGTATTAGTTAGTACTTACTTGAATCTGCTTAGACATCAGCTTTTAAGTATATTGACGATGGCGCGTGTATATATATGTCTATGTTGTTCATAATGTAGAAAAATCTCATTTTCCTACCTATTCTATCAGGATAGGGGTAATATTGCATGCAACTATTGCAAGTGTAAATACAAACCTCTCATCTATAGCTACTATTATAAAGAGGAAAGTATTCTATTTTTGTATGGATGTTTGTAACGAATAAACTCAAAAACTAATTCGATAACTATAACTATTTCGATAACTCTTTCACCATTAGAATACTACATTATCCCTGAGAAACATATGCTTTATTTTATCCCGGAATTCCCAAGGGCGCCAAGGGATTTAAAATTTTGCCATGTGTAAAATAAATTATAAATAAATTAATGAAATACACTCACGCCTTTACCCGTGCTTCACCTCGGTTTACTTACTAGGTTTCGTCCTAGTACCGACAATAACACCAAAGTAATGACACAAAGTACAACCGTGTACTAAAGTCTTTAAGTAAAACATTTTATTTAAAAATATTTTGAATACATAATATATCTTCATTCAATAAATATAATAATTATTGATAGACGGGCCCGTTGGTGTAGTGGTCAGCATGTCTGCCTCTGCTCCGTAGGGTCGTGGGTTCGATTCCCACCGCTGGCAGGTATTTAGGTGATAAGCTTTTAAGTACTTGTTGGATGTGTCTGGGTGTTTTATTTATATAAGTATGTATTTAAAAGAAAAAAAAAGTATTTAAGTAGATATATCTCGTTGTCTGATTTCCATAACACAAGTGCTTTAGCTACTTAACATGGGATGAAGGCAATGTGTGTGTTGTTGTAAAATATTTATTTATTATTATTATTATTTTGTATGAGTTGTTCTGAATGCCCCGTGCTTCACCCGGGTGAAACAGCGAGGTGAAGCACGGGTCCATACCCGGGCAGACAAACTTGCTGAACAAATTCCCATTGTTGTACTGTACAACTTAGGTAATAAGACACGAACCTATATTTTTCGATTGCAAGTCGAGGTACTTGATAACTAGGCCACAGTCGCTCTCAAATTTTAGTATCCATTTCGTAAATTATTTATGTAATCATACGGAAATATAGAATGAGTACTACCCGGCCAATGTTGTTTTGACAATAAATTATTATTTTAAACCGTGTTTCTCTTCTATTATACGCATGTATTATTCCTTCCTGAAGAATCAAATTTTATCCTTAGCAATAACCCTTCTGATTCGTGTGATAAAATAGCAAGGATTAATTTTTTTTTTAAATTGGTTTTATTCTCGGGTCAGGATAGCGATATTTTAAAAATATTTTATTGCAGTTTTGTTTCTTTTACAAAATAAAGGAATGTCTCCTTTCAGTAAAATGAGCGAACTAAAGGATGTAAGGTAGTTCCCCTCCAGGGCCCATTTTTTTTCTCACCTGTATAGGTATGATAAAGAAAAATGCATCAAAATCCTTTGTGTAGTTTTAAAAGATTTAAGCATACATAGGGATAAACGGGAGGCGAGTACGTTTTATAGGTAATATGTATTTATTGTTACAACTATTTAGTTAAACGTTTGTTATTCTATACTTTCAATGGTTCCTTTTTATATCAAAACATATTGCAAAACCGAGAACTATAGCATAATATGGATTTGACATTATATTGTTTAAACTTTATGACAAATTGCAGTTTCGTGGTAATTTGGTACCATTGCCGATGATTTGTTGATATTTACCGCAAATTTATACTTATCAGTTAATATTCTGTAGGTACATTTTGCAAACGTTATCAATATACACACAGGTACTTATATATTTAAAAGGAAATGCTAACTGATATGTCTAATGGCCAATATGCTCTATTTTAATAAGCGTTTAATAAAATTGCGTACTGATCGTCGACAGGTAAAAATCATAAAGTGTGAGTTATTCGATTTTGAAGTTTTTTGATTTCCAATTGAAGGACATAGCACCTTTGTATCATTAAACAACTAAGGGAAGTAACATACCTACACGACTGACAAATCTTGTTCCTTGCGGGACTGATAATATAATTAAAACTAAAAGGCGACTAAGTTGAGTACACACTTCCCGCCTTTTAATCCAAAGCGGTTTAGGCAGAGGTACTGGCTAAGCAAATACCCACGGTTCACCAAGCGTATTTAACCCAACGTGACAAGGGGTGCGGCCATCTCCGTCATAGGGTTCACACACCTTGTGGCGTGCGGGTCTCTATTCTGTCCTTCACCGTACGAGCGTTGCGTTGCGTACATAGGCTCTGAAAAAGAGTCCGGGGACTAAATTCAGCCCTCATAATATATCGAAATCGGGCGGTTTTGGCACCATTAGGGTAGATCGGTAACATACATAGATAAGATATACATACAACCCGAGTTGGAAGGTGATCGATGAGCGATTTGGCGAGCTGTCATTAGCCACATGATGTCCACTGCTGGACGCGGGCCTTCCCATATGATTTTCACGATCATTTAGGGGGAAATGCCAATAATCGCCATGCTTGGCAGGCGGGTTGGCGATCGCATTGGTTTGTGGTTTAACGCACAGAGTGAATCCTCCCTCGGTCGTCTCTTTCAACCCCGACGACGGGAAAAGTTGGGCTGGGGTGGTGACCCATAATGTATTCTATTCGCCATCATCACTGTGGCTGTGGTGTACATTTGACGCCATATTAATAAAAAGTTAAATCGTTTATTAATTAAGTTAACGTATATCACCTTAGACCAGTTTATCCATATTTAGCGTTAATTAGACCAGCTTCTAAGATCTTTCACTAACGGTGCAGTCGCGCTGTTCTAACTTCATGATTACCACGGTTATAATCTAAAATTTAGATTTAATGTCTTTGTACAACCCTGTAATATATATTATATACCTATTTACATAACGAGACGTTAAATCATTTCCCTAACATACTACTGGCCCCCATTTTATTTGTCATGTTAACGATATGGCACCAGTTCTGTGTTGGTGCCTTTTCATCTGTCAAATGGTCACGGCGCGTGGAATTGGGTTATAATTTATGATTTTATCTCCGAGTGGGCATAGGGGCACTGGTCAACTGGGCCTTCGTTGTGGTGGTGAAAAAAAAAACGCTGGAATGGCCAATAGAGGGTTAATGGTTAACCGCTTTGGTGACACTGAATGTGTTTGCGGACATTTTGTAGAACGGCAAACTAAGTAGAGTAGTCAATTTGAGTAATTTAAGTACTTACAGATATCTATTGACTGAAAATGTATAATCCTATGAAATGTTTAGGGTATAAAGAGTTATATCATTTGAAAGGTTTCTTGTGTCACTGGTTCATCTCATCCATCACTTTATGTGTATGGTTGACAAAGGCTCTCTATTACCTACTTAAACTAGGCATACATAGTATGTCTGCCTATATAGTTTCTAAAATGTTCATTCGACAATCATAATGTAATGTGCATAAAGCAGTATACCTTTTAAGAGGTTTTCTAAAATAAATAAAAATAACAAATCTTTTCGAAAAAGCATTCGCGAAACTGCATTTCGCAGTATCTAGTTATTTCTGCAATTACCATCTAAAATCGATGATACTTTATTATTTACGTATACCGAAGAACGTGTTGCCGTTCTATCGCAGTCGAGGCGCAGAACAGCGGGGCGGCAGCAGCCCGCCCTGTGACTTGCCAAAATAAAGCCGTAATAATGAAGAATGGCCGCCACTTGAGCGTTGTTTAGGACTTACGGCCAACAACTCGAAGCTTACACTGGCCACAATATCCTGGCCTCGACGCACAATCAAATCCTGTCTAAGACTGGTTCAAGCTGTGTTTCTTTGGTGCGAATTGTACTGCCTCCGCGTTACAATAGTGACGCCTCCGGCTGTTTGCAATCGCTCGTTTATGAACACTGTGGCGTGTCAAGGGTGATACAGTTTCACTTTTGTGGTCACTTAATGACCGCTCCATATTTTGGACAATAGTAAATAACGTAATAAAGTAGCGGGAAGTGAGTTTGACTATTCCAACAATGCAAACAGTACGGGGCTGAGGGTTTCATTCAACTCGATTGAATGTTGATATTCAGCCAATTATAAACCGTAGGTAGCTATTGTACTGGACACTAGCCTAGGTAAGACTTAATTCATAGTCGCGGGCGGGGCAGGGGGGTTTTTGTGCGAAACCACGAATGATATAGTTCAAATTAGACTTGTACTAAAATTATGTGTTCAATTAATGTGTTTGCGGAAACATTTCACAGGACCTATGTCGTTATAGATAAAAATACGACTTCAGACTAAACTAATGAATTCAGCAAGTCAATTGCTGAGAGGAAACCTGAATAATCCCACATACGGTCAGATGAGCGATCGGGATCCCCTGAGAGGGACGTCGCGGCCGCCGTGATTGACCAAGTGGCTTCGGAGTCAAGATGGCAGATGGATACGGGCGCGGGGTGACAGATCGCCGGGCTCGCTCGTCTTGCCATAAATAAGGATTACACCCGACCGCACCGCCTTGGTGGACAAGACGCCAGGCGAGAGCCTTGCGGCGTGAGACAATGATGTTCATAGGACTCTCGCCTTGAGAGATCTTTGGCTGCTTCAGGATGCAGTTTTTGCATGTTGATGCAGGGGTGATTTGCTGCTGACGTCGTTTCTAACTAAGTTCTACAGAAAAGTACCACCTTAATCGCATTGGTTTTAGTTTTTATCGTGACTTTCCTTTTCAGTTCGGAAGACAACAAATGATGCTTGACAAAAAGACTAAATATTTTTTAATATTACTGGGAAGATAAATAAGTAAGTACCTAAGCTCCAAGTTCGCAAGAAATTTCGTCAGTTTCTAATCCATATACCAAATTCCTCGAAAGACTACTACAAATTTGGCATGCGTCATGTATTTAATTATTTTGACTTAATTCATTATTAATTTTCACGATTAAAAACCATATCATATTTGGAATATAGGAAACCAACATTTCAACACAAACCAAACGAGCGTACATTTTCAACCAATGAAAACTTAAATCAATTATCAGGAGGTTGAAACATCTGAAATCCTCACTCGCTGTTTGCGAACTCTCGCCCATAAAACAGTGAGTAGTTCAGCCAAATGTTCGGCAGTTGAAGTTTACACAGCCAGTAAATCCATTGCCGGAGATGTGAGCAGAACGAGGCAAGTTCAACCGGGGATTAAAGGGTTGATCTTACACCCGACGCCGGCTTAGGCAGCCTGATGCGACGTCACATTTTATACCAGCCAAGGATCGGGGCGGGCTCAGCGGTTGACTTACACCGAATTCAAACGTTCTAAACTTGAAAAGCCGGTAAATCTTCATTTTCTTTAGGATGAACGTCAACACCAAATCTTTCCCTATAGATATACAATTAACTTGCGTAGGTACGAAGTTAAACGTGGCGAAATTGGAAATGTTGCGAATGTTACGAAGACGCTAGTAAAGTCTTGGAAAGTGATATATGAATTATTTCATTTTTCTTTCGCAGTGAAGGTGGTTGGGGTGGTACCTTTCTTTTTTTTTCTAAATTTTTTTACAGTTTTGTCCGTGCAAGAAACTAATTTGAATATTCGACCGAACTTTCTAGCACAAAGGGTCTAGGCGCTGCGAACTGAAGAAAGGATGGCCATAGCGAAACACTTCCACGGCTTCTTTTTTGGCTACGGTGCCCTAAAATTCGATTCCTTACGCATTTATTACGTACCTTACGTATTTGTCAGATGCTTATGGAACGACAGAAGGTGACAGTATAAATATTTCCACCAGATAGTAAACATACACTTTTTCCAAAAGACTACTAATTACACTCCTTTCTTTTTTAAAAGATAAGATGCTATGAAATCTCTTTAATTGTTGTCCACAAGATCCAAATGAAGACAATGTATGTTAGTAAGGTACGTATAATACATTGGTAGATGGATTAAGTTGGTCGACGGCAGTCTCAGCACGTCAGATGCGGTGTGTGTTTGGTTGCATTCAATTATACGAGCACAGAGCGAGCAATGTATTTGCGTTATGCGTCCCCTGCGACGTCGACGACGCTGGCAAATTAATTCACTGGACACTGGCATTATTGTTTCTCAGGATTTATAGGTGTACAATACTGTAGAGTGCAGAATGTCTCTCTTGTTATGTATTTTGGTGAAAGAATGGAATCATAAAAATGAGGTTGACACTGTACGGATTTAAGAATAAGTCCAAATTAATTCAGTTAATAATTATTGTATTCTGATAATTCAATATTATTATATTATGCTATTTTTACTACTTTTCTAAATCTGGCATTTGTATTTTTTTCAAATGCAACGTATGACTTATTATACTGGTTAACTTACACAGTGATTGTGTTTAAATATGCCAATTTGTTAACTGGATGTTTCGATTCACGTATTAAGGAAGATGAAGACGTAGGTTTGATAATTTTAGTATCTACCTATAAATATAGAGTATAATAAGACCCCGAGCAATGGTCTTAGAAACATTGTTGGTGTTGTCAATAGGTACAACTTTTACTATGGCGACAATATAGAATTGTCAGTATAAGTAAAAGTTGTTAATATTGACGAGCCCAACAACGTTTCTAAGACGCTCGGGGTCCTTTTACACGCAGTATAGGTACATAGTTCTTGGATTTCGTTAGGTACCCCAGAACCTACCTATTTATGAGAATTACCATTTGCGGTTAAGTGACTCCCCATTTTTACATTACAATGTATCTCAAAGCAGCATTTACCTCAGCAAATTAAAAAAAAAAACTTCCGACTGCGGTCACAGTAGCACACCCAGTAGGACGCGTCATGTCAAATTTTTACGGCGAACGGCGAAAGGGAAAAAATGTTCAAAAGAAAGGGGTTTCGTAATCCAACACCTATATTGTTAAAAAAAAACATTTTAATCTTGGATCTACATAATGATGTGAAATGGGACTTCCTGTCCATCAAGCAGCGTGATGGATGTGGCTTCTAGATTTGTTTGCGTAAAAAACCGCCGCCACTGCCACACGTCCGCAAAGCTATCGCGCCGTTTAAAAACGGGGCCCTATCGCGTACATTTTGTTTTAAAATGTGGACCTTTCATAATTAGTGCAATAAATTATGAAATGATAATTCGAGGCCCATCTTGCCGGAGCGTCGCGTCGGGGGGCGCCCGCGTCGACCGCGTGTCAATCACTCTCGCGCGATGTGGAATCATTCTTATTTCGAAAAAATAAATAAAAAATGCTTATCAATCTGCTACTGTCTCGTTCTTGTGGTTGAGCTGAACGGTTTGTGCGAGCGAGACGCGACACAGAATCTGTGAAAAGCAGCAGATGTTCAGTGGCAGAGCAGCTTAGGTGGTTTCTTTCCGTGGATCTCTATGAGCCCGGTGGGATCGCGGCGCCATGATTGATCTGTTTATTTTACATTTTAAAGGAGAATTTTTACGGCTGCTTGTCAACTCGGTAACAAAGTGTTTTATATGGAGTTCAGTTTTATTGATAGCTTTTATTTAACTTGGCTCGTTTAATATTCTAAGATTGATGTAGGTATGTGCGTAAAAAAGACAGTTATTTTTGTAATAGGTGGTCGTGTTTGATACACGAAGACACGAGATTATGACAGGTATAATAATTATAATAATGGATACTTGGTTCTATCGACTTTGTCCTTGTTGACAACTAGCTTTACACTTTCAGGAACAATTAAATTAAAACAATGGAAATTGTAATGAGGATGGAAATTGTATCCCCTCGTCGAGGGGCAGGTCGTTTACGCGAAGGGTTTTAAGGGAACGATTTTTTTAAGTTGAGAAAAATTTATTAAGTTTACAAAAGTTTTGAAAAGCCGGTGGCACAGTATTTCAGCACAACTGTCTTGGAAATATCTTCAAGGGACCCAAAGCTCGTTGCGCCAAAAGACCTGAACCAGTTGATCTCAATTCTTCAACTCCCCCTTTTTCTTGAGAAGAAGAGTACCAGGAGAAGTGGTGAAGATTGCTAGAAGCTGATGCGAATTGGAAATTAGTTCCTTGAACCCTATTCCAGCTAGAGATCCCATAATGTACACTGATCCCACAATGGACTACAGACGATATAAAATAAGTGGTGTAAATATTGTGGTCTAAACACATTCGTATTTAGTGAAGTTTGTGTGTGACCTGTGGGTTTCCTCAACGCTTTAAGAACAATTCCTCGGCTGCTAGAATCGAACCAGAGAACTCTAGTGGTAATAATCTTTCAAAACAGATGCGACATCTGCTCATATGTACATAAGTATACATATACAAAAATATTAATGTAAACAAACAAGAAAATACTACACTGTTTATAGTTAAAAAATATCTTCCCGTAGCATAATTATTACGAAAACGCCACCTTTATACCGTCCGCACTAAAACCTTGTTCAATACCTTCCACCGACGAGATGCTGTAATTATTTTAAAGCACAATAAATAATAAAATTGGCGGACAATTTAATGTTTTTTTCCCACATCTGCCGCTCATTGCTGTCCAGGTTGGCGCTGTCACTTTTTAGTTTCCTACTATTTACATACTGTAATAACTATTTTATAACCCTATTATGTGTAATTACTGTACGTTTTTTGATCCTCCTTTTTTTTCCGAATAAGTAAATATAATTATTATTAATTAGTCGGACGGTAGCCATTATTTTTAGTAACCAGTCTTGTTTATAGGGAGCGGGCGGGAATGGCGCGGTCGTTAAAAGGGCCGGGCTTTAGCCAAAAAGACGAGAGTGCGCAGGAGTCGCTTATCGGAAGCTATTACTGACAGTTAGCTTATTAATTTCCATAACTACCGCGCACTTCAAAGAGGCCGACTCCGGGTCTGGCGAGCGCGCTCTGTGCGACTACAAGCCACAGAACAGAATTTATTGTAGAATTGTCGGAGTCGGGAGAAAAGTCAGAGTTAGGTATATAAGCACCAAATAACGTTGGATGCGCGTAACAAGTTCGAATAAATTTGTTTTTTTGAGACGTTTTATCACTATTTATATACAAATTACATACATATATATTTATGCTATAATCTTAGATAGAATTTCGGTGTGTAAATGGTTATGTTGTTTGTTGTCGAGCTCCGATACTAAATTACTAAAGAATATTTAATTAAATGATTATTAATGAGCATTCCGCCCACTCAAGTATCTATGAAACCCAACATTGTTTAGCAAAATTTTTTGAGGTAATATTTAAAACGAATTGAGTAAACAATGTAATTTATTTATTTTAAGAGGAGAAGTAAGTGGGTCATTTCAAACACGCGAAGTCAAACAGCATCAAATTAAAAAAACATTGCTGTATGAATATATCCCGTTTTTTCGTTATCTGATATATCTTAATCTTTAAAATACAGATATATGCAATGTAGCTCGCTTTTTTAGAACATAACATATAAAAAGTAAGAAATATACTACAAAGTTTCCTTCTACATTTTTTCATTCTCTGTGAAAGAAACACACCGCCGCGCGAGTGTTGTGTAGTGTGGAGATAAATTTCGGAGTGCTGCTGTTAAAAGTTCAACAAAGGGGAAACGAAATAATGTAAAGTCAGTGCTTTCGGTGTAAGCTCCGACGATGAGGTTGGCTTTTTCGTTGCCAGTAGCCATGTATACAGGTATTATACTCTGATAATTTACATCTTGACTGAGAGATGTGGGTCGTTGGGTACACACCACAATTTTAGGGTCCAGGGTGTGATGTGAGCGGTGCAGCTCAGTTCCAGTTTGTAGCTGCGTATTTGGTGGCTGGGTATGGCACGGAAGAGGATAGATTAGAGGATATCATTTTCATATCTGAATAGTTCGTAGACTAAGAGAGAGCTGCAGATTTATCGAATCTTTTTATTTATGAATCCATTTGAGAAGTTGATACTGCATGTACATTTTTGGCAGTTTTGTTCCCGTAGGGTTGTGTAAATAATCTTTCTTTCTATTATAATATACATTTCTAATATGAATAGTCCGGAGAAGGTGTTTGCGGAGATCAAAAACAGAATTTTGATTCCCACGGAACCGGGAACTCTCCAAGAGAAATTGCAGAGCGTAAACTATTTCACTATCACTACATAGTTTGTATGCTTACAGAATTATATCTTTAAAACTATGGAACGGATTCTTATGCGGTTTCTTTGTATAGTACGAGCGATTTCAGAGGAACGTTTATTTGTATATTATACTAGTACCCGCGACTTCGTCCGCGTAGCATGTCTTTTATAAAGAGAGATTCTGATCTTTGTGTAATAGAGTAAAAGTTTAAAAATTGCTTATTTTTACGACCTTCTTTCTTCTAATTCAGTTGGCATACATGTGTCACTTAGCCCAACTTTTGCCGTCGTGGTGTAGTGGCGAGGCGACCGAATGAACTCTCCAGAGCAGTGCTACGCTCTCTATGAGTTAAACAACACACTGCGATCGCCAACCCGCCTGCCAAGCGTGGCTATTATTGGCATTTCCCTCCAAGTTATGGAGGAAAACATTGTGGGAGGCCCTCGTCCAGCAGTGGAAGTCATATGCCTGATGATGATGATGAATATAGTAGAGAAACCTCAGACCAAACAAAAATAGATTTGCAAGCCGCGTATCATCCCCAATTTGTCTCTTTTCCACCAAAATGTATGGCAAATATTGTACTTCTGGACCCAAACCGTCACTTTTACTACTAATATGACAGCTTGGTTCCAGATTTACCCTGATACGCACTAAGAGACAGAAGATATTTTTTCTTATTATTTCACTGCTGCATAATTTTCGTGTCGTTGTCTCGTTTTATTTTAAATGTTTTGGATCGCACGTCTAGTAGTTTTTGGTTTGAGAGAGAAACCCTTAGTATCAGCATTGGCTAAGGGAACAGTGTTACTAGTTATAATTACTTATATATATACCTATAAAACGCAAATACTATATGAGATATCACGTCTTCAAAAGGTTCTGATCAGCCCATTGAGGATTAATAGGCCTGTCATGCACTGTACGTGTATGTACAGTGCCTACCTACTCGGCTTCATTAGTTGAGCTGATTACCAGCCAAATGGGCTTGGTGTATTTTTTTTTACATGTGATATTTTTGATAATTTGTTACGTATAATATAGATTTTGTTTAACATATATTTTGGTCAAGGACTCGTTGTCTATAAATTAGTACACTATGTTTAATAAGTCTATTAACAGCCTTTACAAGGATAAAAAACCGGCCAAGTGCGAGTCGGACTCGCGCACCGAGGGGTTCCGCCGTACAAACGTAGCGGTTTACAAATTATCATTTACGCAATTTTACCCTGAAGTACCCTGTAGGTTTTGATTCCCTAGCGTGTGACGAAAATTCGTCTAAGGTGTCGGTATAAACTGCTGTATCTTTTGATCGCGTTAACTTAGAAGTTTGATAGTTTCACAGATGAAAGGGACAATAGACCTGAGTATTTTCATGTGAATTTCAGCTTGATACGTCCACGCGTTCTTAAGATAAAGGGTCTTGACAGATAGACAAACGGACAACAAAGTGATCCTATAAGGGATCCGTTTTTTCCTTTTGAGGTCTGACAGTTATGATGCCTGTGTCACTAAAACACCATTAGGGTACAGTTGTTCAATTGCGATAATTTAAAATTAACCTTAACGTGTAAAGACATTTCATATTTTATGCATTTCAACCTTAGGATGGTAGACCAGATTCTTGGCTGACTGTACATCTATAATATTAAAAAAAAAATTCTAAATGTGTTGCTAAGCGGAAAATTCTCGAACGCCTGAACTCATTTCGCTAACTCTTTTTTTATTGTGCTTATTATGTCGGGAGTTCTTATGAAAGAAAAAATATGAAAATGCACGGGAAATTATACTAATTCGAAATTAATATTCATAGTGTAAACAGGGTAATGTCTGTCGGGCCCATTACTTGTTAATAAATAACAAAAAAAAAGCCTAGGTTGTCGCTCTAATCTGTACTATCACTTAGATGGCTGAAGCACGGGACAATTACTAAGTTACTCTTCACAAAGCTTCCCCCTTAAGGTTATAAAAGTCCATATTACAATGTTGATGTAAACAGACACCCGAACATGCTCTTTGATCATCGCAGGCGACTTGTCCTCTCGAATAAACACGGTCATAAGTATAATATAAACATCCATAATACATCTAACAAATAAAGAACCAACGCCCAACTTCAGTCGAGTTTCCATTTTCCAAGAAGCCCACCATACGCTGAAAGATTCGACGTATCTACTTATACCTCGCTAAACGATTTCCACATAAATAAAGCTCATCGGATATGAAACAACATTTACATAAGAAAAATATAAAGAGGCCTAAAACGATACGTCCATAAGATTGTATCTGTAGTATATATTAAAGCTGTTAGGGACTCGGCTCACGTCCGCAGCCAAGCATATCGGCTTTAATAACAATAAGGAATATCAGTTCGTTCCTTCGCTCGCAAATCTACGTCAATAACATATCCAATAGTAGCGCTCAATTCATTCCAACAACATAATCTAATATGGTGGGGCACGTTTGCCGGCTAAATCTCCCGCCACATGTCGCCAAGATGGCCGACCGAGAACTAAAGAAAGAAAAAGGAGATCACGAATCGGTAATATCTTTCATGTCCATAAAGTTAAACGTTTATTTGCAGCGATATTTTGTCCTCTTTCGGATATTGCTTCAGTAGGCTAGGGTTGTAGGGTCATGTCTGTGTATTATGTATGGTTTACGGACTCGCATACGCAAGCAGGCGCCTCTGTTTGAACATGAGTTGAATGTATTTGTTGTGTGTAAGTACTGTTGGAAAGTTGACCACTGCTTTTTTAAATAAATACATAGGTAAGTAATTTTTAGTAGACTGGAAAGAGGGGTTAAATCAGTAAGCGGAATTTTTACCTCCTTTGTCAATCGATTTAGATCACGACATCGGGTTTCTGAAACTCAGAATTCAAACTCAAATATTTTTATTTCATCGTTATAAGTGCTGTTACATACAGATATACAATAGCATAACAGAACGCTTGATAAAACGTCATGTATGGTTTGCAAAACAGAAGTAAACGTCCCCGGTTCGAATCAATTTCTTTAAGCGGCCAGAAGAACCGAGAATGAACTGGCATCTTTTCAAATTGTCAAGGCTTACATCTCTATGTACTTAATATTAATATGACTTAGTACTAATTTAACAACTGTTTGATGGCCCGATTGATACAAATACACGAAGTTATAGTTTTTTTTGTTCTCAACCCACATTTTCTTCTAGCTTAATTATTGTGGACTAGCTCCCGGTGGTACCGCGCGGTGTTGGGCATTTTTTCGTTCCCGTGGAAATTTAGGGATAATATCAATGATGTTAAATAGCTTAATGCCTTCCTTGATAAATTATCTATTCAACACAAAAAGGATTTTTCAATTCGAATCAGTAAGTCGTACGTCGCGCGTACAAACAAACTCTTCAGCTTTATAATATTAATATAGATTAAATGACATAATGATCATCATAATCGTAAAGTAGTAGTGATAAGTGAATACAGCGTGAACACATAACATTTCCTTCCTTTGCTCTATGTATAAAAAAATAAAATAAAAAAAGTTGGAAAACAGCAAGAGTAGGGTCATAGTGACGTACTTCTATAAAAATAAAGATACCTATTAAGAGGATAGTTTTTAGGTAACAAAGGTAAAACAGCACAACAAATACTTTTTATTACCTAGGTAATTCAAATCCTAGAAAATCAAAGTTAGCTTTCCTATTCGTCTTAATCCTAATCCATGACGAATTACCTTTTGTATGTACGAATGGTGTATTAATTATTTACAGGAATGACGGTGTACTCAAATAGCGGAGGCCCGAGCTCGGAATGGCCGCAAATGAAGGCTTTCTAATGGCTTGATGGATCAATCACCGACCACCACGGGCGTTGTGTTTTGTCTTTGCTTAATACCCACATTGTTCTGTGTGTTTCTATTATTGAGACACTGACTGCGACATTTGCTTTATTTTACAGTGAAGTTTATAAGAAAGAAATAACATTTGCGGACTTTATGGCTATACATAGGTAGTTATAACGTAGTTAGAGGTAGTGAAAACTAGAAATAATTTTAAAACTTTGCAACAGGAGTCTAATACAATATGTTGTCGTAAGAATAAGTAAGTCTTTTAAAATAAGTAAATGATGTATTGAATGAATTAATAATTGAGTGAATGATGTACAAAGCACAACGTATAAATACTGTATATTAACTTTACCTACTTTTACAAAGCAATGAGAAGTGAGATCTTTGTTTTTCCAGGGAGAAATTACTAAATGGATTGTAATTGTAATATTTTTTTATTATTTCTACGTAGAGACTACACGTTTACACGTCGTTCAATTACTCAAAACATCGTTTTTCTGTTTTTAAAAGTCACGTGAAATATATGTATTGTACACCATTCTTGTTTACGAGAATCACAAGTTTATACACACACTCCCTACAAAGTTTCGTTAAAATTAATTCAATACGTTTTCCGTGAGGAAGTGACAAACATACAGACCACAGCGACCCTGCACATGATAAAATGGATTGTTGCATAAAGATACTGATACAGATGCTACTTTTGGGACTATTACGGTAAATAATCACCAAGCCGTCAAATATCCCAAAGCTTCGGCTCTTAAGGAGAACAATATTATTACGGGAATCGCTGCTAAAGTATGCCACTAACTAGCATGTGTATCACTCACCGCCTTTAAGCCAACTTAACAAAAACTTTCTAAATCATAAATCGCTTAAAATGATATGTACGTAGTGTTTTCACTGGTATGATACGGTGTGTTGGTGGTACGAAATAACGAAGTCCAGACACAAACACATCTATTGTTCTGGGTGATGATGAAACAACGAAATTTTTTGAAGTTATATTTTCAAGGAATTATTACCAAAGGGAACCCAGCTTTACCGGCGTCCGACCATGTTTCAGCCGGACCAATACTGTCGTGAGTATTATTAGGGATTCCGCATACAATGCAAACTGTACGTATTATCTTGATCAATAAGATATATCGAGCAACAACGAATGGATCATGGATAAATCTTCCAAGAATCTCGGGCGCATTACATTTTCCCTGTAATACTGAGAATCCTGACCTTGCATTGTTAGATGTTTCTGTTATAGACCAGCTCAGGTTAATTTTGTGTGTCAAAATGGAACTTAGACGCAATGAAATGTTGTCGGTATTCGAGCCAAGTGGTCATCTCCCGGCAACTACTGTGGCACGTGCATTCATTGTTTTATTGATTTCCATTTAATCCGGGGCGTGCTTCCTATCTTGAAGGCTTCTAGTGAAGCAATTCCATGGACCCCTTTGTTACTTCCACTCGTGGGTAGGTAGGGCCACTTTGGACAATTGTTTTGAATCAAAACACAGACGTATAGTTAGGTGGTTCATGTAAATGTAATTCATTTATTGGTACTCAGTATTTAATCAATTACATTTTTTTTCAATAAAAGTAACGAAGTTAAGTTCATAGCCAAACTGTAAACATGAATATTTGAATAAAAAGATTCAAAGTGTTGGATTCGGACCGGCAATGCGGACGGAGGAAATTGATTAAATTTCACTAATGATTAAAAACAAAGTTCAGCGGAATCGCTGGTGAATGATGCCTAGCTATTATTTCAGCGATTTCGAACAATAGCGTAATAGAGGTGGTCGAAAGTCGGCAAGACATATTCAATTAAGTTGTGATTGCCAAAGTAAAAGTCGTTTTCTGTGACTATAGAAAATCGGCTCAACAAAGGTATACAATACCGCTGTGAGATTACTGTCATCATGTCTCGGGGGGCAGCTACTTCTCTATTATTACCCGCCAATCCTAGGGTCATTATGGGCGGGAATCAATATAATAAATAAACTACCGTTGCATTGTCCTTTCTGGCGCGGATTGCGTTCGTGACTCCATCTTGAGCTACCGCCAGCAGTGCGGCGTACGTGCGCCACCATCTACAATAGGGCTCCGGCTAGCCGCGGCACCTGCTGTCCACGAGTTATGCACCTAACAAAGTAATATGCTATTCAATAGAGCTTCATCAATGTGGTTTTGCCTACCTAATTCACTTATTGGACGGCCTCCTCCATTGATTCGATACTTTGAAAATCTCCGTCGTGATGGAGACAAATAGGCATTCTCCAATTTTATTTTACCAACCCAATATAAAATCACCCCGTAAAAAAAAGACCGCGCGTAAAATGGACTATACCTTTAATTATTTTTACCCTTTTTTTTTTTCAGAATTTGGAATAAAACTGAGTCTGAAAGAGGGCGCAATAAATTTTAGAGAGGCTTTATTTATCGTATAAAAATTAATTGATTGGATCGCTCTCCTCTAGGAAACAGCGCGGAAGACTTTTAATTAGAGAGAAAAAAAAAGAGTCGGAAACTTCCGACGTAAAAACTGGGAGACAAGCGGGCGGGGCTGCCATTTGTATGAGGCGCCTTCTTCGAGTAATGGAAGACAAATTTCAATATAATTTGCAATACATAAGCGTATTACTTTAATAGCCCAGAACCACCCTTCAAATTAAGTAGGCTTAAGTTTTATTTTTTCCGTGACAACAGTAGCCGGCTTGGCTGTCTCTCGGGGGCGCGGTGGCGGCGGCGGCGGCGGCGGCGGCGGCGGCGGCGGCGGCGGCGGGGAAAAATATATAATCCCTGTAAATTAATTGCTCCAACTGGCAATAGTGGCGGCCGCGATGCTGCCAAATCAAATTAAGGATGCGCTATAAAAACCAAATTAGTGCCCGCTTTAACCGTGAGAGGGTGCTTAGTCACAAAACGTTAGTTCAAACCCGCAATTTTCATTTACAATAAATATCCCCCACAGGCGGATCCATATTGTTTTACTTTTTACACCGTTGTGTCTCGAGCGGGACGAAGGAGCGCGAAGGAAACTCCTTGGATTGAGCTTTAATCCTCCTTTTTTGTTTACTCACTGGCGGGGTGTAATAAAAATTTGCGTAACACGAATTGCAACGGACGTTAAATTTTTATATAGCCGCCTAGGGCGAGTTTTGCATTTAATTGAGAAAGAATTTGGGGTCGGCCGGTCGCTTCTGTTGGGAATCTTAAAATGTAATTGGGCAGCCGTTACATCCTTACAACAAGACTTGGGTACATTGAGGATAATTGGGTATTTGTTATTTCTTTGACTCGGACAATCTAGACACGCGTCACTGCTTAAACAAATGTTATAGCATAGCGAATGATTGCGGGACTAAAGAGCTTAACATTCCCCTGTCGTATGTAGAGCAAACAAAGCCTTTGTGCAAACAGACGCAGGCGCTGCGGATCGTTCTCAATTCCAGGCGATTATTTCCCCAACCCTACCGTTGACCACAGATGCACTGTTAGTGTTGACCGAGCTCCGAGATAGCGAGCGAAGGGTTGGAACCATCACCCGGCGATGCACCAAATTAGAGGGCGCTGGACGAAAACAATAATCCGAACGGCCATTAAGAGGCTGACACCGTCGCAAATTGCCAACATATTATATAGCTTAGATATTATGGCTTTGGTAATGTGAACACGTTATAACGTGAGTATTGATTACCGGGAATTAAGGGACCTCCGTTTTTATTATTCGTAATTATCGGGTACCGGAGTGTTTGTAAAAATCGTTTTCAAACTCTTTCGGTTCCTTTTGGGTCGACTGTGACTTACTTACCTGCCTGATTGTGATTACGTTTCACTGGAATTTCAGTTTCGAGTTTAGTATCTCAAAGGTTAAAATATAAAATTACATTTGAAGTACATTTTATTTTGTGAATTTCTCGCATTGTTGTAAAATATATGCATACCTATGTAATATAAAATATATATCTCTATGTATTTTAGTGAAAGTTTCTGTTGTGCGAATCCAAAAAAAAACCTTAAATTTCTGTTTCCCACTTAGCATTGCTTTCTGGTATAACCTATCATGCTAGCTTACACAAAATGGTCAGGAGTGTAATTTCCGTCTGCCGTTTGCACCATTTTTGGCAACATTTTTTTGTCAGCTGTGTCTTTGTCTTTTATATGCACACGTAATATTATGTTGATAATTCTTTGTAGAGCTCCTTCTCATTTGTACCACTATGACCTACTCCTAATACACTCACTTTTTCATGTGCCTTATAGATAAGATCGTTGTTTACCGAAACACCGTTTCCAAAGCTAAAATAATTACACCATTCAGTAGAACAGAACACCAATATAATAGCAACAATTTAGAAACGCACCTCGATACAATGGCAACATTGGTAATCGACAAGTTGTTTGTGTTGCCATCATTACAAAGTTGAAATGCCGCGCCGTAGGAATATTGTAATTATATTATTAAAATTACCACGTTGATTGCAGGAAACATGTTATTTAACATTACGCAGATAGCATCTTATCTGTGAGCCGATCCTAATGCTGGACGTGTGGATATCGTGCTACAATAATCTGCAGGTGCTACTTGATTGCAAAATAGGCTTTAATGTTACAGGCGTAAGGTTGTAGAGGGTGTTCTGTTGTGTGGACGGTTGGAGCCGCCGAAATCGACGGCCTGTGATGGATATCCAGCCCACACATGCTCGCCGCGGCCGTCGATTGAATACAGGGTGTCTTCAAATGACTGATGGATTGTTTGATTCGCCGTCAATTGGGTAACAAGTGACGTGGAAATCGTTTTGTCATTATTTTTTTGCGATGTCATTGCCGATTAATGATGGCTATGAACAGAATACAAATGTAAATACGTCAATACGTCGTGTGATAAATACGGTTATATTTGTAAGTGTATACTTGTAGTTAGGTATCTACCTACTTGTATGTGCTTGCATTCAACTATCTTTTTCAATTTAAAATATGAATTGTGTAGTGTGTGCAGTGTTTACTCATTCAAAGTGCATGCAACGATTCCTGGAAGTGGAGATTTTCTTTTATAAAAGTGAAAACTTTTTGAATAGGTACTAATAAAAAAAATATATTTGTGAAAGTTGTTTAATAAGTAGCCACTGCTATAACAACCCGTAACACAAAATAAAATAACCAAAAATGATCAAAGTGGCCGCTTATCCAAACATCACCACCCCCTGTATAAGCCGCCATTACTGACAACAAAGCGCTATTTGTCTATCATGATAATCTGTGGACTGCTCATTTCAATTCGTGTATAAACGCCCTAATGTCCCCCGTAATGTGACACGCTTGACGATTCCAGTCAAAAGTATCGCAGACGTACAAAAATGACGAAATTCTCCTAATAGCCGCTTTATAATTGCAAAGTTATTATTATGGTATTACGGTAATGGAAGCCCTCGTTTCTATCAGCTTTAATTGTATACGAGCTGTTTTTTCAACAGTAATTTACACCCCATATTATAATCTCAAATGGTATAATTTTATTATCTTTCTTCAAAAAACTTGCAATGGCACCTTTAATGTTTCACTTTTTGCTAAGCTGGTTACTAGAGTGTTTTTAAATCAATACACTTCTCGGGTGCTGATATCGAACAAAATCGGAGTTCATGGTAGTTTTGTTTTGTTGGTCCTTAACCTCCTATCACTTCCGCGATGTGTTATGGACATAGAGCCACCACGCGTTTTTAATCAGACACGTGGGGTGCGGTTTTCATCACGATGTTGTCCTTCACCGTATGAGCGTTTTGTAGTGTACATAGGCTCTTAAAAAGAAACCCATTAGTTTTTGACGATACAATATTTATTATACATGATGTTGTATGCTTAAGGGTGTTATTGTGTACATTACATTTTATATGAACATATTTGCATAAATGACTGTCGAAACAAAACCCACTGAATGTTTACAAGTCTCTGCTCGATCTTCATTCCTAAGTTGTGACAATGAGTTATTGAGTAATGCCATCTCATTACAAGACACATTACAAGTACCGCTAGCATTTGAAAGTCAAAACGTTATGGACTATAAACTTAATATAATGTTGCGCAAAAAACGTGAATAATTTTCCGGATACTAGGTCTACGTCGTGATTGTATAATTTGATTCCTACGCATCGCGCACTTTGCTCTCCTTATGTTGTTTTCATATCTATGTATGATTGCTAGTGGTATTTATTCTTCTGTCAAGGAAACACGAGGGAATGGATGTAAGTTTTCATCGCCGATTAAGATTGGTATCTTTTTATACTTTCTACTGTTGCTTTGTCGAGTGTATAGTCTCGGATTCGGAAACTTTCCTCTAGCACAGATCTCTGTTCAAGTTACAATTGTCTCGTTTGAATGGGGAATTTTCTTTGACGTTTTTCTGACAGATTTTCGGACGCAGAACTGTCATTACTGTCAAAATTTGTTTGGAAAGTATTACCATTGTGTTTGTGCAAAAGGGACAAACTATGCTCACGTGAGTACTGCTTACGAGTTGTTTATTGCTACAGAATACGGGTCGTAGAGTTCGCGCTGAGACGTAGTCGTCTACGCCGTAGCATTTCCTACGTGAAAGTCAGCGTGGGAACAGCGGCAGTGGCGGCGGCGGAAGCAGCGGTGGCGGCGGTGGCGGCAACCTTTTATTTCTGCCGTCGCCAGGGACTTTCGTCGATTGATTTACGCGAGATTCGGACCCGACCCGACCCTCAGCCCCAAAGCCTTATCCCAGCCTACGCAAATTACACGCCTTCGCCGTGACGTGTGCGGAATTGGGAAACAGCTCGTTGTGGCAAAAATGTCCACCGACCCGCTTCAATGCAGCACCCAAAACAATCACTCAAATCCGACCCGTAATATTAAATCTAAAGACACAAAGGCCTAATATGGACGTGACTCAAAATATTCATTCATTATGCAGATACGATCAGTTTAAAATTCTAAATCTCGCGTTCCAAACTTATTATGCCGTAAAAGTAAAGGTAAGGAGAGGCGGTCGCAGGTGACCGGGCCGAGTGAAGCGCGGGGTATTATCGCGCCGCTTGTTGCCCGCGTAAAATAATAATGGCCGAACTTCCGGTGCCGGCGGCGAGGAAAACTTAAACGAAAAAGGCGAGAAATGTTCTTTCCCTGCCGCCGTGAAGTTTGCTAACCGCCCAGGTATACGGGCTCACTAAATTTATTAACACTTCCGCCCAACGCCTAGAGCTATGTTCGCCACTTAACGACAGTTTATTCGATTTAGCGTGTCGCTGTAATGACTTTCCTGGTTTCGGAGGACAACTTCTGAGTGGCTCCGTTACAATCTATAAATGTTGTACGTATGTTGAAAACGCGCACGAAATGCCATATGTGGTCCAATGAATAAATACAGGTGGCCTACTATCCAATAAAGCACACGAATCGTTTACAATTAAGGCTTTAAATCGGCGATAGGTGTTGCCATAAATCGAGACGGAAAACAATCAGCGAGGGCGCGTCGGTCGCCATTAGCGCTGGCTGCTCGATAAATTTGCATTAATGCTCTCGAAAAATCCGTTTGGCAATAATTTCCATTGTACGAGCGATGTGTTGCGTTACCGATAGGCTGCGCGGCGCCCAATGGATGGCCCGTGCGATGGCCTCCGCTGATTTACTCCACCGGACAATTGCGAAAAATCCATGCATACCAATTGAATTTTGTTAATATCTTGGAGCTGAGTGGGGGTCATTAACGTCACATTATCCTTTATAGATAAGTATCTTCAGACTATCTTTCTTAGGGAAACCTAGAAACATTTTTTCAAAGTTCATTCAGTAGTTTTGACATGAAAGCGAAGTACCAACTTATTTTCACATTAATTATAACATAATCTAGTAGGATTAGATTGCTTAACCTTTGGTAGTGTAAGTCTGTTGACTAGAGATGTCTCCCCAATCACGTTTAGAACTAGGCTCTTCTTGGTAGCCTATTATTAAGGCTGCACTTACCTTTTTTGTACTGTGTTGTGCTTATGTAATATTTAGTGCAAGTCCTTGTTGGTTGCCCTTAATAAATAATATAAAGAAATAGAACAATATATAGAGCTACATGTGGCTCAAAGTTTATAGTTTAGAGAATGGTGTGGAATTTGCGGATCACTGAATTTTACACTTTTGCAGCTGGACCGTCCGGGTCGGCGCGCGGATGTGCCGCCGCCGCCGCCGCCAGCCCGCTCGCTTGCCTCTCGCGAATTAATTGATATCCACCGTGACAAGCGGATACTACGCCAGGCACATATTTTCCAGTGTTTGTAAAAAAAAAAGATAGTCACTATTTGGATGTTTGCAGCCATTTTTCACTAGCTATCACTTCGAAATAGACATAGATTGATGGCCAATAAATGTGATAGGTGATCTTTTAAAGACATCATTCAGCCATTGATAACGCGCAATGTTAGAACGTTAGGTGTTCACGGCGCTTGTGAACTTTACACAAAGACATAGTTGGTCGTAATGCGTGGGTCGAAACTTGAATACAAAAATTATATCGATGTAAACGAGGGATATAACGTGGGTAATTGAATTAGCTATTATGGAGATCGAGAGTCAATTAAAGAAGATTTATGTCTCTATACAGCGCCAACTGCGGACAAGCGAATAATTTGGTTGTTGGAAAACACTAAATTAATTACCTATATACTAAAAAATCGTCTGTGGTTGGGTACTTAACTTGTTACTTGTAACCTGGGCATCTGCGGGTTCAAATTCCGGCTGTATTAGATGTGTAGCAATGGACTTCTTTTTCAGAGTATCCCCCTTACCAATAAACGCATTATCACTTATACAACTGTTATTATAGGTCTACAAGAACTAGTTATTCCGTATTTAAGTTAGTAATTCCGTAGTTAAGTTGAGCTTTGTGTATCTTTGAAATAGCAATTCCGCCATTGTTAGTAAGGCCCTAAGTACGCAACACAACGCTCGTACAGTAAAAGAAAACATCGTGATGAAACCCGCATACTATAACGTGTGTGAATCTTATAACGGCAGTGGGCTAACCCCCTATCATACTGGGTTAAAATACCTTTGGTGAAGTGCGGGCACTTGCTTAGCCAATGCTATTCGCTTTGGGATTAAATAAAAGGCGCGAAGTGTGTATTTTTTTAATTCTTTTTTTTTGTTCTAAAATATACTGGCTGGTAAAAAGGTAGCTCAATTGATTAGAAACGAGTAGGTATATCAATTTGAATACGTTGAACGTGCTACTAAAGGCCAATAACGTAGAGCTCATGTAGAGTCTATTAAAATACATCCAAATACAGTTTACCAATAAAATTTGATTGTTCAGAAAGCTCATTAAGACGTGGGAGGCTGTTCAGTTTGTTTATCTGGACTTAAACTGATTATAAAATAGTTAATAAAGTCGAAGCTTCACGCTGGGTAACAGGTGTGATGGTGCTGGTCATTTGAATTAGGCCCATTTGCACCAAACTTAGTTAACCAGGAGTTTTAATTTAGTTTTTTATTCTCTGTGATACAGGTTGTAGGTACGAAGGACATAAATATTGGTTACAGGTTGAATAGGCTAAAAATGGGCAGCCCAGTAAGTAGAAGTAATGTATCTTGGAGCGTAAACAGTCAACGGACCTAAGAAAAAAAGAAGAAAGTTATTTATTCTGCAACATAGACAAAACGTAGGTATTATAATATAATATACCATTGGTGAACGCAATAAATAGAAAAAAACCACTTCTAGAATACAATGTAACATTAACACCAATGATTTATTTTTCAGCCGAATT